>JAXQQM020064008.1:0-57432 GCA_034641835.2 Pinus albicaulis | reverse complement strand
AATGTGGTTTATTAAGTTATTTTACATAGTGAAAGCAATTTTACTTAGGGTAAAATTGGTCTTACATGGTGTACTTGGGTCCATCTAATGATAATAGGTTAGATGACCAAAAAATGGTGTAACACCAGTGATGTGGGGCCTCCCCATCTCGGTGGGTAAGGCTCACTGTGTTCTGTTGGGAACATGGTCCTATCAATTCACATGGCTGGGTCTGACTGGCGTATGTGTAAGGATATCTCTCTCTCAATAGGCAATAATTTCTCAATGAATGGGTAAGGTGAACTGATGGGATTTTAGTGAACTAACTGCTTTAATGAACTTGTGTCTCCTATCGGTTGGTTTTGTTTCTATTAATTAACTACTACCTCCTCCTGTTGGACACCCTTTTCGAAGACATCCAACATCTGTCTTAAACCAGGGTAGTATAAAGTATATAAAAGTAGGAAATCAACATCGAAATCCACTGGATTTCCTTCCTTTATCCTAATAATGTACTAGGTGTAGAAAAAGTAGGCAGAGACATGCGAATCCCCATTGGCATAGACCAACTACCAATTTTGAAAATCAACACTCGGACTTGACAGACACCTCAGCCACCAATGCTTTTCATACGAACACATTGCAGAAGTCTACGAACACAACACAGTGAGAGGATCAAGCCAAGGGTAGGGAATCAGGGCATCTATTTTGCAACCATATGACAATGCCCCAAAGTCCAAGTAAGATCAGGGAGAACAATCCCTTTCATGCACACCTTGAGGCTACTTACAAAGCACTTGCTGATTCAGGGATGATTCGCACAAAATTCAACCAATAGATGTGAAACGTGAATAATAGGATGCAATTCACGAACCAAACCTACCATTTTGCGCACCCATGACCTTAAAAAGGTATTCAAACTCTAAAAAGAACGATAATGTTCTTGAAAGTTGAGGGGTAAGGTGGCCTCCCCCTTTGAGGAATCGACCGCGCCTCCCGATATCAGATATCGTACGACGACAGGCAGGATCTCCTAATGGCACAAAGATCTACCTACATACTATCATCGGTCACCGTCCCCTCCCGGGGAGCAAAAACGGGTGGGGAAGGGAGGAAATCAATATAAATTTCTTCGTGGCCGGAAAACAAACATTGATAGTTAACGCACAAACGGATGAATTTCATTCTTTCCTCGATAAGCTCCTAACGCTCGATGTCCTATTGGGGTTTTTGACACACAAAAAAATAAAAAAAATAAAAAAATAAAAAAGTATGGAATCTTAATTAAGATAAAGTAAAGCATTTCGCTTAGGACCAAAAAATATTATAGTATAGTAAGCAAAACCTTGTTCTGTCTTTGATTTTGTTGTACAATTGTGAATGGAGAAAAAATGGTTGTATTGCCACCTGGATGAAAACAGAGAAAGATTTCATGGACTGAGGAAAAGGTTGGTTTATCACTCACTCGGTCAGGGGAAAGGGGAAGCCCCGAGAAGGGAAAAACTAGTGTTTTAGTTAGAGAGTCTATTTCTTGTACGAGAGTGTGATCAAAATGAAAGAGTTGGCTCCAATTTCTCGTTTCACATGCCCCTCTTATGAAAAATATTTCAACCACACCTTGCATGCCTTATTACTCGAAGAAATCCAGAATGACTCAATCTGTTGCTTTGTAGAGCCAGTTTTAGCCACACATGGAGGAAAGTGGGTTTCAAGAGTTTATAGATCTGACGGAAAGGGTTGTATGTAGCTTTTTCTCTAACTGTTTTTTCTAACTACTAATCCGACGATACACAAATCTTCAATCGTATAACAGAGTTGTACATAATGGCATCTGTAAGTTGTTTTCAAAGAGGAATGCCTTATGACATAAATTGTAGATCGTGGCAGCTAGGATTTGTTTTCAAAGAGGAACACCTTATGGCGTAAATATAATATGATGATGAAATTCTGAATATTTAAAACTTGCAAGAGAAGACCAACAAGCAATTTCATCATGATATACTATAAACATATTGGCATTAATTAAAACTTACAAAAGAAAACCAAGAAACAATTTCATCATGATATACTATAAACATATTAACATTTATATAGATTTCAAACCATACTAATTTTGAAATTGAATATTTTAAAATATTTTATTGTCATTTAATTTATTGCAATATAATTCATTTTATTTTAAAAAATATATATACTATTAATATAAAACATGTTATATTTTATTTATAATATTGAACTAACATTCCATATAAAAAAACATGAATGATTGGTAAACCGTTAAACATAACAAATAAATTTCATAATTTATGTTTTTTTAAATTATAAAATAAATTTATGTTTATTAAAATAAAATAATTGTTTTTTAAAACCAAAATGGTTAGTTTTAAAAACTTTTTCATATAAAATGAAGGTTTACTAATTTGAAGGTCCACAATAAGGAAAATTTATTATCCAAAACCATCTTGAAATATAAATGGTTCGCTCTTAAGTTTCTAAGTTGTATTAAAATATTTACAGAAAGGATTAGTTGCTAGTTATCACTATCTATACATACATGATGAGTAAAAAAATTCCTTTCCTAAAAAAAAAAAACATATATATATTCAAAAATTAATTTTAAATTTTTAAAAATTGTAATTCTAATTATTAAATCATTATAGAAATATTTTTAACATAATTTAATTATTATTAAAACTAATTTTATATAATTTAATTATTGAGCACAATTTATTTTTTCTTTCATGTATTATAACTTTTTTATTTCTTATTTTCTCATTCAACATATTAAAAATATTTAATTTTTTTCAATAAATTTTAAAGACATAGTTTAATTTATAAATTAAATACTTTTTCACTTGAATGCAATTTTTTGTTATTCGAAATACATTTTTGAATTCATAAACATATTCTTCCATAATACTATAATTATATATATTAAACAACTTAAACTTTAGTTTTTTTTAAAGCTGAGCAAAATTTTGATTAAATTAACAAGAAAATATGTTAAAAAAAAAGCATTTCATTTACAAGTTATAAGTTAAAATACATTACATTTATATACACGTTCTAAATGTTTTTTACTCTTGCATAAATGTTTACTCTGCAGAAATTGCTACTAAATACAAAAGAAATTCACTTGAGATAACCTAAAGCAAGCTTCCATAAGACTAGTACAATAACTACACAATATGCATACAAGGCTGGCTTATCATCAAATTTGGCCTAAATGATGTATTTTTGCAATTTTCAGGTGTTGGCCCAATTTATGAGAAGCTAAAGCACAATTTAGGTTCCTTGGTCACAGTGAGAGGCTTTATAGACTTGTCACAATTTCAATTTCAATTTTAATAATGACAAAATTGATTCTATGTTTTGTAACAACATTATATTAAGTCCTAACAAATTTAAATAGGTGCTAGCCCACCTTATGAGAAGTTACTGTGCAGTTTAGGTTCCTTAGCCACAGTTAGAGGCTTCGTAGACCTGTCATAATTTCAATTTCAATTTTAATAGTGACAAAATTAATTCTCTATTTTGTAACAACATTGTGGAAAGTAATAAAAAATTAAAATTTGGGTAAGAACACACCATACTTATTTGGTATAAATGGCTAATCGAATAAGAGCATGACTTGAGCCTGTGGAATCATCTCTTTTCTACATCTTTTAATTTCTTCTTCTTCAACTAGCTGATTATGTCATTCGGGTTAGTTTATAATAAAATAGATTATTTTTGTCAAAATTTGTAGATTTTAAAAATATTTTTTATATTAGATTTTAGAATATTACCAAAATCTATAATTATATTAAGTTTTTGAATCAAATTAAATTTCATAATAATATCTAAATTGTTTTACTTACCACATTTAAATATACTCAGAAAATCTAAATAGGAAAAAATTTCAGATGCAATGAAACCTATATATAAACATGAAACCAAGGATATAAAAGCATTAAATAATCTAGATTCAACATGGATTTTGAATCTATTCAACAACTCAGAGCATTAGGTAAATTTAGGGGCATTTAACTATAACTTTTACTAGCATTATAAGTTTTCCACTTGGCAAAACTTTTGAGCTAATAACATTTGGGGAAATTAGGAGAAATTGAAATTTCACTTGGCAAAAATTTTGAGCTAATAACATTTGGGAAAATTAGGAGCAACTGAAATGAGTTACGAGTGATAGCATTATAACAACAACGATGAGGCTTCTTGAGACAATCATTGGTCACTTTCTACACAACACTGTTAATTTATATAAACCCGTACCTAGATATATTATTAGGAAAAAAATAGACTTATTGTAAGATTTTCATTTATTTATACAATGGAAGAAAACTTAGGAAAACATATCTTAAATGCACATAAAAAATTATGCTCTTCAAATCAACTTTTCAACCTATCTGCAACTTATCCCCATTTGACTGTGCTTCCTCTTCTTGTTGCTCGATATAGGAAAGATTTTCATCCACCTATTTCAGGTACCACAAGAACCATTATGAACTTAAACCAGCTTTATTTGAATGAAGGTGATAAACATGAATGCAAAAAATCATTTAAGAATAAGGTTTGGAGATACAAAGTGATTGAATTCATCCATTTAAGATGCTATGTATTTTGTGTGAAGCTTTATATTCAATGGCTTAGTTTCACTGGGGGCTTTCGTAGAACCTGTAAATTTGGCAAAACTCACTTTAGAATATAATTAAAATATAACAAAAGAGACTTTGGATAGCCTATATAACTTTTGAAATACGAATTTAGTCATTCAAAATTATCTTCATCATGGTACATAACTTGGCTTGCATAAATTTAAAACTTACCTGTGGTTCATCAGTTGTAAGCAGAAATATTTGTGCAATTGGTAATCTGAGCTTTTCCTCCTCTTCCACCTATTGTTGTAGCTTTCTCATGAATTGTTGCTCTTAACTTGGACTCTTTTCTGAAAAAAAAGATGTTATATTTCTCAACGTATGCATGGGCACTTGTTTATTGTGAAACATTTTATTGCGAAATGGTTGTAACAATAATTGTTATAACCATGTCTAAGTATAGTCACAGTAATGTTCATATAATTATAATGACCCAAAAGTGCATTATTTAAATGAGTTGAATTGGTAAATAAAATGATTTTATCATAATTATATTTCTACCTTTGTTAGTTTCCTAAATAAGTGCATTATTTAACTGAGTTTAAAGGATAAAGAAAACGATCATAATTATGTTTCTATCTTTGTTAGTAGCTTGAAATGCTGTGGAGAGGTGACCTTGCTTGTGTTCTTATGATTTGTTGAGTTTTTGGATGAATCATGACTATGATAAAGACGTGAAATCATACAATGTTTATGAGTCTAAATTCATACAAAAGACATGAAAATCAACGCAAATCATCTCAGAAAACTTAGTTCCTTCTAAATACAATTTATTATGAAAAGGTATACAGAGACTTCGCTCTGAGATCCACTTAAATTTCTTGGAAACCAGAGAAAAAATGCAAATAATGTGTATAAATGATAAAAGAGAAAAGAGATGAAGTCGCTGATGATTTTTTGCTTCCCCTTCCTCTTCCATAACTACATAGAAACAACAAAAAAATTAAAAAATGATTCAACACTTGATGACAAAAAATTCTTAAAGATGAATATACATAATTGTTCAAGATAAAAACCAGAATTTGGAATTACCAGAAATGCCTTGCTTGAGGCAATGAGGAAATAAGGCGAACTTGAAGAAGGGATGGAGCCACCTTGATAACCACCCTCATACCCAAACCACTACAAGAGACAAACCAAACATATTGAACTTTGGGCCCAAGCTAGGAAATCCTTCATAGATATGTAGAGGTCGTGTGCCTTCGTAGGAAACCCTATATTATATAGGAGATTAGATAGGAATAGGGCAGGCGATAAAGTAACCCCGAATTCGAAGAGGTAAGACATGTTGCCTTGACTCGCACGGTAGTAAGTGTCATATTGGGAGCCCATGAAGAAGCAGAAGACCTCATGCTATTGAATATCTAGGAAGACAGGCACACCGAAAAATGAATACAGGTAAGGAGAGGGACACTTCTTCCAATTACAGCTTTTTAGGGAGTGGAAAACATCACCCCAAATTATTGGGGTGAGGATATGGCCAGAAAACTGGCTGGGATGATCCAGGTGGATATTGGTGGCCGCCTGCCTATTCCACTTGGGGCCCCACCATTGTCTCTTTCAGTTTTTTAGTTTCGGCACAACTTATTATTTTTAGCAGTTTTTCGGGTCCTAAACTTCCGGAGCCATTTTGAGGCCCTAAATGACATTTTTTAGGAATCGCGCCCCCAAAAAATATGATTATGTTCCGGATATGTTGCCAATATTGAGCAGAAATTCAAACAAACGAAGCAATACTTTGGATTTGTGAATCAAAAGTAAGAGAACGGTGCCCCCAAACCGCATAACAAAAGACAAAGCCAAGGCATGGCGGCCCAAGACAACCTGCCAAAGCCACAAACAAAGAAAAACACCGTGAAGCCAAAGAAGGACACAAGAAGGTGGTGTGAGTTCCATAAGAGCTCTACTCACAACACAAGTGAGTTTTGGGCCAAGCAGTCATTGGTGGCTGAGATGAGGGCTTCTGAATCAGATGCATGCTCTGACTCTGAATCATAACCTAAAAAGGGGAATGGCAAAGGGAAAAAAATTATTGATGCAGAGCCCAATGCCACTGTTGCCACTGCGAAGATCCAGAAGGAGGAACCAAAAGATTCAGAGGAGGAGGAGTGTCTCTTCCACTCCCAAATGTGGGTAAAGGGTTCCCCGCTACAATTCATTGTCGAAAATGGGAGCCAAAATAACCTAATTTCAGCAGACATCGTGAAGCGGTTGGGCTTGCCGATCACAACACACCCACATCCATACACCATCGGGTGGCTTCACTAAGGACGAGATCTTTGTGTCAGCCAGCAGTGCCGCCTTCCCTATAGCATCAAGCCCTTCACGGATGAGGTATTATGTGAAATTTCTCCTCTTGATGTTTCTGATGTATTATTAGGCCAACCATACTTGTGGAAGTGACATGTTGTGTATGATTCCCAACCTCGCGCTGTTATTGTTACTTTTGGAAATAAGCTGTACATGATACTAGAGGTATCGCCGCCTGCTGCTATCTCTTTGGTGACTACAAAAAAATGCATTAAGCTCATTTCCCAAACCAGGATTTTTTTTTATTTTGATGATCCGCCCCTAAGGCAAGAAGAAGATTGTGGCCACGACCTCTAGACAGGGCTCCTCTGCACAACAACAAAAAATGGACAAGGTTGTGAAGGATTATGGGGACATCTTCACCTCACCCACAGGGGTTCCTCTACACTATCAGGTCAAGCACCCCATTGATCTAATCCTAGGTGTGCCGCTATGCAATGGACCGATCTATCGGTGCTCTATTCTGGAGAATAGTGAAATCAAGATGCAGATTCAAGAGCTTCTATAGAAAGGTCACATCCGACCAAGTTCATCACCCTGTGGGAGCTTGATCATGTTGGTACAGAAGAAGGATGGGACTTGGAGACTCTGTATTGACTATCGGGCATTGAACAAGATCACTGTCCGAAATAGGTACCCGATCTCACGGATTGATGTCCTTCTGGATCAACTCAAAGGGGCGAAATATTTTAGCAAGATCGACTTGAAGTATGGGTATCACTAGGTACCAATTGAACCCTCCAATGTGTGGAATACTGTCTTCAAAGCCAAGGAGGGCATTTTCAAATGGCTGGTCATACATTTTGGGTTGACGAATGATCCCACAACCTTCATGAGGTTGATGGAAAACATCTTGTGGCCATTCACCACCTTATTTGTACTGGTGTACTTGGATGAAATTTTGATCTTCATCCAGACTTAGGAAGAGCACCTCCACCACATCCGACAAGTCCTCCAAACACTATGGCAACACAAGTTGCGTGCAAATTTGGAGAAGTGCACTTTTGACATGACCCAGGTTCAATATCTGAGATACATTATTGATGAAAGGGGGGTGCATGTGGATCCAACCAAGATCCAAATCATTTGGGATTGGCTAGCCCCAACCACTCTAACAGAGCTTCGCAACTTTCTGGGTTTTTCTAATTTCTGCTGCAGGTTCGTGTTGGGATTCTCTCATATCACTTGGCCCTTGAGTCAAGTCACCAAGGGAGGAGAGAAAGAAAAATTATTTTGGTCAGAATATCAACAGAAGGCATTCGTAGAATTGAAACATTGTCTATGTTCTGCCCCAATGCTCACATTACCATACTTGCAAAAACCATTTGAGATTGAGATATATGCCTTTGACTATGCTATTGGGGAAATTCTTACTCAACAGGGGCATCCAGTGGCATATCACAGTGAAACGTTGTCTGACACAGTTCGCAAGTATCCCCCTTATGACAAAGAAATGTATTCCATTGTGCAAGCTTGTCACAATGGAAGAATTACATTTTGGGGAAGGAAAAAATCATCCACATAGACCACCGACCCCTGCAGTTCATACAGACACAAGGGAAGTTGCATAACAATTGCCATCAGAAGTGGTCCACGTATTGCAACAATTTCATTTGAACATCAAGTACAAGAAGGGTAGCACCAATAATGTTGCAGACTGCCTTAGCCAACCACCAATCGTGGCGCTAACCACCATTCTCAACTCTTATGGGCACGGGACTTCTCATTGGTTGCTTCTCTACAAGAGCGATCCATAATTCAGCCATAAATACAAGGCACTCTTGGGGGTTACACAAGTTCCAAAATTTCACCTCCAAGGTGCATTGTTATGTCACCTGGGACACCTTTGTGTTCCTTAAATCGAGCATGCCAAGATGATATGGGAAGTACACGACAGTCGAGTCGCTAGGCATTTCAGGGTCGAGAAAATAGTGGCAGTACTGCAGAAGTATATTTATTGGACAAGCCTTCGACAGGATGTCGGGAAATACATCAGATCCTGCACTGCTTGCGCCATTTCCAAACCGACCATCAAGAAGCAAGGCCTCTATACTCCGCTACCTACCCCTAGTCGACCTTGGGAATCCATCTCCATGGATTACATGTCAGACCTTCATTCTACTAAGCATGGAAATGACTGTGTTCTCATGGTCATCGACAGATTCTCAAAGATGGCCATTATGGCAGCCTTCTAGAAGAATATCACAACAGAAGCCACTGCTAAAATCTTCTTTGAATAAGTGTGGGTGTACTTTAGGATCCCACAGTCTATCATACCAGATTGGGACAGGAGGTTCCTCATCACATTTTGGTCCAGACTCTGGTCAATGCTGGACACCAAGCTCACCAAGTCCACAACTTTCCATCCCCAAACTGATGGCCAGACAGAGGTCGTCAACAGGATGACTATACACATTTTGCGCATGTACAATTCAAAGCATCCATGCACATGGGCTGAGAGCCTCCCCTATATAATACACAGTTATAACTGGGCTCTCCACAACTCAACTGGCCACAAACCCTTTCAGGTGGGCTTTGGATTCCAGCCGCTATGTCCCATTGACATAACCATGCCATTTGTAGCTACTCAGGCCAATTCAGTTCATGTCTAGTCTGAAGCTGACAAAGCGAACATCTTCATCGAGCACATTCAACACATCTGCCAATAGGTTCATGACATATTGGACAGAGCCAATGCTAAGTACAAGAAACAACATGATCAACATCGGGTGCCACACAACTTCCAGGTGGGTGACAAAGTGTGGTTACATTTGCAGAAGGAGCGCCTCACAGGACCCCACCCCAAGCTTCGCCTGTTGGGATATGGGTCGTACAACATCACCAATGTTGTAGGGAACAATGCCTTTGAGCTCAGTATTCCACCATTCCCTGGTCTGCACCTAGTATTCAATGTGGACCGCCTTCGTCTCTACTTCCCACCTCTACTGGACACCTTTGACATTGCAGAACAACTCACACCAACAGAGTTAAACCTAGACCGCATGGAACATGCCACCATACACTGTATCATGGAAATGCAAATCAAGAACACTCGCCAATGGAAAATCCAACTATATTGGGTTTTCAAAGCTGGCCAACTCCTGCACTAAGGCAAGTGGTTCACTAGGGACCAAGTTCAACAGAAGTTTCCTCATCTCATGGAGGAACTCAACGCAATGTGGACCATTGCTTCCTAAGGGGGAAGGAATGATCTAGGTGGATATTGGTGGCCACCTGCCTATTCCACTTAGGGCCCCACCATTGTCTCTTTCAATTTTTTAGTTTCGGCACAACTTATCATTTTTAGCATTTTTTCGGGTCCTGAACTTCCGGAGCTGTTTGAGCCCTAAATGACTTTTTTTGGGCATCATGCCCCCGTCGAATATTATTTTGTTCTGGAATTGATATTCGCAGTTAGAAATTTTAGTCCATAGATAGATCTTTCTAATGATGTATCATGTGCATCAAACAGAGATAGTATGCCAAAGTTACGACCCCGGGAAGGTGAAACATCAATTTACCCAAACGGGGCCCATAATTTTGGCGCTTCATTTCCTAGGGTTATGTTTCTTGATGTTTAGGGTTTTCCATTGTTTCTATATAATAAATAGGCCTTTGAGCCTCATTGTAACACAGTTCAGAGGCCTGTAGCCACCACCTCTCTTCTCAGAGATAAGCTACCAATGCCCTAGCTAGTTTATTTCCATTCTGTCTGTAAGAAAATTTCAGCTCTTTGATATTAATGAAATGAAGTGTTATTTCCGCTGCATATTTGTATTTATGGTTATATGTGTATTTTATTGTGTTCCTGCATAAATCTGGATCATGATATTATTGCACACTATTAAGCCACATATATTGTTAAGGCCCTTATTGTTTGATCAAACAAGTGCCAATCAATTTGTTGAATTACCACAGGGTACCATTTGTGGCCACTTCCATAACTGCACAGAAACAACAAAAACTTCAAAAAATGATTCAACACTTGATGAAATAAAATTCTTAAAGATGAATATAGATAATTATTCAAGATAAAACCAGAAATCATAATTTCCAAAAATAAGATCTTTCACAATTTTGCATCTTGAACAATGCAAATCTTGTTACTTTAAAAACCAGACAAACCCCAAAACACTACCTCACACATTGAAAAATAAAAAATCTTTCAAAGTTGCATAATGAGAACCCAAGATTCTTTAACCTGGTGTCACTACGCGCACTGAGATCAGTTGAAGCGCCTTCTTCAGATTTGAGAGAATTTCAATTTGGTAGTGGAAAATTGTTGGGTTGTTGCTCTGATTTGTAGATCCGATAGGAAGGGTTGTATGTAGCTTAGGTAGCTTTTTCTATAATTGTTAATGGTGGCTAACTGTTTTTTCTAAATACTAATCTGATGGCACACAAATGTTCAATCTTCTAACATTCAATCCGGCGTTGCAGAGTTCTACACAGTGGCAATTGGGAGAGTTATTTTCAAAGAGGAAAGCCTTACGATGTAATTATTATTACAAATAAAACATTATTAATTTGTTTGTATTGAAATGTGTATTTTGAAATTTAATATGAGGGTATATCTATATATATGTGTGTGTGTGTGTGTGTGTGTGTGTGGGTTTTTTTAATTAAAATTATCATTGCAGTGAGAGATATTCTACAATTCAATATTGGGAGATGTAGTTGTATAAATGTTGGTAAATATTTACATGTTGGCTCAATTAAAAATTCAATATGGGGATATGTAGTTGTATAAATCTTGGTAAATATTTATATGTTGGCTCAATTAAAAAATAATAAAAAGTTAAAAGTAATATACAACCCAATATGGGAGAGATGTTGTAGTGTATAAAATCAAATATGAGGGATATGTTGTTATATCTGTAAATAAGTGTAAATATTTAAATGTTTTTTCCTCACAAAAAAAAAAACCCATAATTTTATTACTAAAAACAAAATTACATTTTGTAAATGTTGTATAAAAAACACTCAGAAAATAGTCACGAGGCCTAAAAGAAATCAAGTACACAACTCCATGAAAAATCACCCACCAATTGGAGGTCCACATAAAAACCATTCATCATGGCCAAAACCCCCCAATAGAGTGCAAAGGCCCACAAAAAAACCCCAAGGGTTCATACAATCAAGGGTCGAAACCCAAAGAGGAAACAACCAAAGAAATTTGGCCAAGTGGCGGTTGGAACCACAAACAAAAACACTGAGAAAACCCACAAGAAAACATGATGACACAAGGTAGAGATATCCCAACAAGCGATTGTGGCCCGAGCATAAAATATACCCCGTGATAACAACTCCAACGCGCCACCAAAAACACGCAAAACCACAAAAATTCACTTGCAAAGGGAAACCAAGCCTTCGAGCACCAAGACACCAGCAAAAAAATCCTAAAATTAAGTCAATTTGAGTCTAGGAAATGGAAGGTGAAGCAACAAATTAGGGCTAACAACAATGAAAAGAAGGGATAGTGACAACCCAAGTGATAAACCCAAAGCACGCCTTGAAACATTGCAAAAAAGAGAACCTATAGGAAAATGATACATGCGCCAAGGAAAATGAGCAAAGCACCAGCCCCATGGACATGGAGACACGAACTAGGGGGTAGGGGAAACTAGGGTTCCACCTGTTATCACTCCCCCTATTTCCAAGGTTGAGAATGGAGACTAAAAGAGGTAACCTCAAACCAATCTTTAGATTTGGTAGCTAGCCCTACCAAACCAGAGAGGGATCTATCAATTTCACTTTTACAGTCAATGAGATGATTGGAGATGTAATGATCTTAGGCTAGATATAAGCTAAGTGAACTAGGGTTTTGTTTTTAATTTTGGTGGATAGGAATGTCAGTCAAGGAACTAGGTCTAGGTTTTAGGTCTGATTTCAAAGGTACAATTGCAGAGATGAAATAAGGCAAGGTAGGTATACTTAAGAACATACTTAAATTGTCATTATGTATAGGGTTTGAAAAGAGAGAGAGCGATTTAGAATGAGCATGTTACATGAGTTCATTCATCAGAGGAATTAGAACACATTCATGAAAAAATTATAAAACATATCACAAAAAGAAAGAATTATGTTCATAAAATAATAAGATCATAATATATAAGCATACATGTCATGGAAAGAAAGCATAAAAATTAAATTTTAAGGTGTTACGAAGAAAAAACAATGCTAATAAGCATACCAATGGAGTCCCAAAATTATAGTTGCAACATGTCTTTGATTTCACTGAAAAAGTTTTTACATAAGCTCCACACTACAAATAACAACTATCCAACCTATAAAATGACTTGAGTTGGAATACATATAGAAAATAGAGAATATGCCACCTCATTGGGTCGAAACCTGATCCAAAATACATCATAAATGCACCTAATGAGTCATTACCTAGACTTTAGGGAAGTTATAAACATCCCCCCAAATTTAGCTAATAACTAGGAGTGTTTGTCTCCTTGAGTAATTACATGATTACTCAACAATGAGGGGAAAAAAAAAATCCCTTATCCACAAAACACCTCATGGGATAGTTGTGACCTCGATATTTGGATGAATTTTCATTTACACCTGTCTAGAGAGAATCCAAGATAGAAGCGTCACGCCACTTACAGAAGCGTCACACTTTTTAGTAGAATCATCATGCCACTTTGAGGGCCATTTTGGGTGGATTTATGGAATCCTCATAATGATATGAACATTAGGCTAGGTAGCCCTGGATTTACTCTATCCAACCCAACCTTGAAACTGAGAAAATACCTCCTGCAAGGCCTCCAAAAGTTCATTTTCCCAAGCTTACTCCAAAAGTGTCGCGCACAGGCAAAAACAATGGTAGTAGCATGAAAAAAGGTGTTTTTTGGATTTTTCTCCAAATCTGGGGGGTGTCATGTAAACCTAAGACCATATCTGGAAATTAAAATGAAATATAAATCTAACCATATAGAAAAATCCTCATTTTGAGGCTCTGAGGAAAAGCGTCGCGACGTTTCTGTAAAGATGAAATTTCCAGATTTCCAAAAAATCTCAAAAAATACCAAAAATGCCCAAAACTTTCTAAATTTTGGTCCATGGCATCCTTGAATGATGAAATAGACATCTAGGGATGCCTCTGTTAGGGTCCCGTGATTTGGCCGATTGGCTAGCCAAATGACGATGTAACATCAAACCAAGCTTTGGAGCCCAAGGACCTAGCCTTCCTGGACTCAGAGAGGGCTCTCTCTATATGTGTAGAAGATGTCTGTGTGTTTACTTGCGATGTTTTGATATTAGGCTAGTTATGAAGTGTGTTTTTTGGTTTTTTTAGTTTTTTAATATTGTGAGGGATGAAACTAATCAAATACATAAACTGGATGACAAGATGTAGATAAATTGGGCTATGGGGTCAAACAGATCAAGGAAGCTATGAAGTAATGATGTAAAGCTGCTGTAGGGCCGATTTGATTCACAGTAGAAGGGATCTCTGGGAAAAATGGATTAAATGAACAATAAGTTGGTAAAAGACAAGGGATTTAAAGTGCAAACTAGTTAATAGCAGACATAAACATGTAATAGCGAGCCATTAATCATGCTAGGAATAACTATAAGCTAATCAATACATAGAAATCAAACATTCAAGCCATACATAGAGGTATATGACCCTCTAACTTTGGGAAAAGGCTATCAGACTTTGGGGAAAACACATGAGACAAACTAACAACTCATAAACTATGCCGGAACGCCTAAACATAGTCTCTAAGTCATTGGGTACTTTGACAAATAAGTTTTCATAGTTTTAGGCAAAGGGCTAGATCGGGACTAGGCCTCCTTGGTTCAACAAAATGATCAACAAATCAGTCAAAGAGAAAGCTTTATGGACAGAACTATGGGCAGCTGATAGGTAGGTAGGGCAAACCATACATCCTACTCAACATACATGGAACTGATGAATAAAACTTAGCAACAATACCTTAGATTACTAAAGAGCAGCTAAGAATTCTTTAGTATAACTAAGGGAGAAGAAAACATCAAGCTATGAAGATTCAGGGATTTTGAGGTGCCTCCATGGGCATGTCTCAAAATCAATCTTTACTTATCTATAGCAGCAAGAAAAATGAAATATGAGTGAAAACTAGAAGACAAAACAACATTAAGAAGCACTATACCATTCTACCATGTCAAGGAATCCATCAACAAGCCTTCAACATTCCTCAAAAGCATCCAAGAGGCAATCCAAACATCATAACTCAAATGTATTCTTCAAAGCTCATATGACCAATGCATTAATTTTTCTCTCAAGTTCAGCCTCTGATTTACAATGAGAACCATGGGATAAATAGGCTAGAAGGAGGAAAACCTCATGGAGCAACTAGCTATCCCATTGGCCAAGTCCAAATATCTAAACTTGTCCTTGAGGCTTTGCAAACAAGGGACAAGATGAAGAAATGATATTCTAAAATCATAAACGGAAATTATATTGATCTTACATGATTTTCAGGAGAAAATATATGACAGTCAATCAACATTGTCAATATACAGATTTTTGGAGTTCAAAAATTACAAAAATACTTCATATTTATGCCCGAAAAAGGTCCCCTGACTTGCTGGATGCAAATGGCAGCCTTCCTGATGTTGAAATGGGGCTCATGAGGGCTTGCTGGAAAGCTCTCTGTGTCTACTTTCCAGCGCAACTGAAACCAACTCAATCTGAGGTCCAGAAGTCATCCAAAACTGTACCTGTGTGCAAAAACCCAGAAAATAGAAGACTGCTGATATGGCGGGCAGAACGTGCAAAATGAGGCTGCTTTTCAGAATTGATAAAAATATCCAAATTGAAAATCGCTGGAGACCTGCTCATGGAATTATGGCATCCATCGGTATCATCCTCCTCCCTTGACAAATCCTCGAACTGAAACGGCGCAATTATGAGTTTGTGACTAAAAACCCAAAAAATGCCGAAAAACAAAAAGTTGCCGAAATAGGCCCAAAATTGGCATGCATGACCCTCAAGGGTCCATAGCAACATGCTTCGAATCTGATGCCAAAATATCAAGGGCTAATATGTCTTTCTTCTCTTTCCGTGTCGGGCGCTCCTTAAAACTGTTGTTCTTGATCATCATCCTTATGTTGTTGCTCAAACTGCTGAGCTGTTGCTGTTCAGCACTATCCTCCTCTGGTTCCTGCTTCTGCTGATCTTCACCACTGTCATGTTGCTCCTGTTGTCTTGCTTTGGAGGCATTTTGACCTAACTATGCTTTGGAAGAAACCAACTGCCTTTTATGAACAATGCCCTGCTGGATTGAAAATGGCCACTATATTGTTTGGACAGATATGGACACTGTGGATTTGAATAAGATGCAACAATGTTTATTTGAATAATTCACCTCTGTACTTCTTAAAAACAGTCCTTCAACTCTGTATGCACTTCAGCCATGCAAACTTTTAACAATGGTACCATGTGTAAAAGATGGGATAACTGCTTTGTAGATTCCCTGTGTACTGTTTTGAACAATCACCCCTCTTGTGATTTGGTTAGGCCAACCTACATGTGTTTAAGAAAACACCTTTCACTTGTGAATTTTGAGAAATCAATCACCACCTTTGTACCTCTGGCTTCAATGTTAAACTCGATCATCAACAATGCTGCCTTCTAGAAAATGGCCCTATTCACCTTCAGAAAATCCCTGTTAACAAATCTTCAACATGATACAAAATGGTTTTTGTAAAGGCACCTGCTGATAAAATCCAATAAAATGGTAGTTTGTAGCTATACTGGCCAGGAGTTTAAAAGGTCCACCAATACCTCATCCCGGGCCCAATGCCATGTTTCAACCATCATGGTCTTTCAAAGGTGGTTCGCACCTTGGAAAACTCTAACAATCTTTAGAAATACAAGGTAGTGCAATGAAAAAGGGCAGTTGGCTTAGAAATCAATACAGCTTTTAAGACCAAATTTTTACTTGTGAATCTCAAAGGTCAACACTACACCGGTACCTCTGTCTCAATATTAAATGCAATTACCAAGAACTCTGCCCTTTAGAAAATGGCCCTTTTCATTTGTGAAGCTTTAAGAAAACAAACACTGCTTTTGTACCTCTGCCTCCAAAGTTTACTTAACCACCAGTAACTTATTAATATATGATGTTCACCTAGAAACTCTTTGCCAACAGCCAAGACATGAAAAGAGAGGAAACAGGGATGCAGAAGGCTTGTTGTGATGAGGCGGTTGAGGTAACCTGCGGAGTAAATGACTTCCTCTGAAAGATACTAAAGACAACCAAAATGACACCATATGGTGAAAGAAAGGCAATCCAGGTTGGGTGACTTACTACAACTATGCTTTTTAGGAAAGAGACACCTTGTTTGTGAGTTCAAAAGATCTATCAATACATCTATACCTCTCGTTCAGTGTTAGAGTTCAACTATCAAAAACTCAGCCTGGAATTGCTCACCTTGAAGATCTCACAACAACTCTTCAGCCAAGAGTGACACACAGGTCTGTATCTATACCTCTGCCTCCAATGTTTAAATTCCCATCGACAAACTCTGCCCTTCAATTTGCTGTCACCTTTGGAAACTCCCTGTCAATCAAATCTTCAGAATGATACAATAGAGTGCAAGGAAGAGGCAGACCTAGGTTCAAAGGGTCAATACTACACCTGTACCTCTGTCTCAATGTTAAATGCAATCACCAACAACTGTGCCCTTTAGAAAGTGGCTCTGCACCTTTGGAAAAACTCTGTTCAACAATTCATAGTAGGGACAATACAGTGAAAGGGAGGCAGTCTGTTAGAAGTGTGCTGTGAGAAAATACCAATAATTACTCTGTTCTTAAAATCTTTGATGTCAACCCATACACAACAAACTCCTTGTTCAAGAAGGCTTTCAAACATTTAACAATTCTGTCCTGTACCGGTGTGCCCACTTTCCACTGTTTTGCATCTCAAGCAAGTCACCATACATATGCTAAGAATGTTAATACACAGGTTTGGGGTGATAATGACAGAGTTTTAGAAAACTGTAGAGCTTTTAGATAGGGGTTATATGAGTTCTCTCCTTTTTTTTAAAACAATAAATGGTCCCTTATAAGTGCAGCCCTCTGCTAGGATAAATAACACTTGCCAAATAGGTTTTGAAAAACATAAATCAGTCAAATAACAGCTTTCCCTTGTAGCTTCGAGGTGGATTTGAATAGCACGGAAAAATATATGAGAAATACTTCTTAAGATTCATGAAAAAACCTTGTGCAGGGCCGGAGCAGCATTACACACCTTTAAAACTTGCGCGGCACTCCTTTGACCCAGCACGTCGCTCATACAAAGCTTGTCGGGTTGGCCTGTCGGGTGGTCGGGCGGCCTTGTACAGGCACGTCGCGCCCACCTACAGGCACGTCGCGCCGAAGAAGGAAACCTTTACAAAAATCTGCCCAGGCACGTCGCGCCAAATCCCAGGCACGTCGCACAAGTTTGCAGTTCATTTTGAAGGCCTTCCCGGTGTCAGAATTGGGCGCGAGATGGCTCGTTGGAAAGCTGTGGAAGTCTACTTTCCAGAACAACTTGAATTTTGTCATTTGGTGTCCATTTGATTCTTCAAAAATTGATTTTCCCAACACTGGTAAAAACTGGTAAATCCTGGTGCAGAAATGCATCGAGCTGTTTGTAGACCATTTTTGAATGCCTTCCCGGTGTCGGAATTGGGCGCGAGATGGCTCGTTGGAAAGATGTGGAAGTCTTCTTTCCAGAAAAACTTGAATTTTTTCATTTGGTGTCCATTTGAGCCTTCAAAAACTGACTGTACCATTACTGGTCAAAAATGGTGTATGCTGGTGCAGAAAAACATAGCGTTGATTGCAGGCTACTTTTGGATGCCTTCCTTTTGTCGGAATTTGGCCCGAGATGGCTCATCGGAAAGCTATGGAAGTATATTTTCCATATAAACTTGAATTTGTTCATTTTGAGTCCAATTGAGCCTTCAAAAACTGACTGTCCCATCACTGGTCAAAATGATGAATCCTAGTGCAGAAATTCTCCCGTGACATCTGTATTTTTCACATTTCTCATAAACCATGATACCTGTGTAGAAACTGAAGAAGGTTTTTCTTCTTGAACCTATTAGGGACAAAAACCTCTCTCAATTTTGTAAATTTCATCTCTGTTTGATCAGAAAATCATTTTGAAACAAACTGCCCGGGTGCTCCTTAACCCTAATTTCACTGTGGCAGAGGTATGATGATTCAACTGCCAAGCAATTTTACTATCCCTTTGTATTTTCTGTGATGAGATATTTGAGCTTCTTTTTGAATGTGGGGGATGGCCTTTTGACAAATTCTTGGCTTCCTTTTGACCATGATGGCAGAGTTTGTTTTGAGATCAAGACCCCTTTTGTCAATAGAACCATTTCATGACTGAACATATGTTCACTGTTTTTCTCTCTTGGCAATTTTTAGCAAGGAAGGGCTATTCATAATGTGCCAAAAATTTGAAAGCTTTGAACACCTATTTCTTGAAAAGCATTTCTTTGGATCTTTGGCATGTGATTTTGTTTTGCTGCTTGAACCTTTTCTTCAAGGAAAAGTCTTCTTTTTGGTATCAATGGCACACATATATTCAATATTTTCTTTTTTCTACTGCAGGTACAGTCTGACAGATAGCTCTTTGAAGAGGGAAAAAAATACATTTGCACCATAAACAGTAACACTTACCTGTGCAATGACTCCTTTACTCAATTTCTTTGTGTCCTTTCTCTGCACTTTTTAGACCCATCAGCTTTCAACAACCTATAATGACTTTGGCCATCTGCTCATATATGGAGGAGGCTTTTCATCAAGTAAGGTATCTGAAGGATTTTTCAACAACTCTGTTTGACACAACCTTTCTCTGAATGTGATGGTAAGTGAACCTCTTGAAAAACATCAAATTTAGCATCTCTTTTTGGCAAACATCACCGTATTTCAGAAGAAACCCTAGCCAAAGTAACACTGTCTCTCTGCACTGTTCTAGGGATGACTGAGATATTTATCATTTGGCTTGGTCATCTCATGACAGATTACTTGTCAAATCATCTTTGCGACTTATGGAGGTTAGTGCATTTTGAGAAAACAAGAACTTTCCTTCTGCCTGTGTAATGGCATTTGTTAACAACATCTATTCCATTTGATCCTAGACAAAACAAGCTTCTTATGATTGGGATGTTTACTGATGACAGGCCTCTCTAAAGTTCAACATTTTACATGATTTGAAAGCTTCAGATGACCTTCTTTATCAAACTAGACTCTCCTTTCCTTTGAGCTAACATATTTCAACTATATTCCTGTTATGATCATCAGTCATATTCATAAAACCTGGAGTCCCTGTTTCATTTGTTTCAGTTCAAGTCAAACCTGGAATTTTGCAATCTTCTAAGTCATTACTAGCCCGCGCCCTCTGCTTATGGATGAAGGAGGCGCCCTAACCCTCTGCTTGTAAATGAAGGAGGTTCTGGGCCTTGACAATTTACCAGTTTGCTGAGACATTGGTGATCCTTTCTTACTGTGATTTTCATGCTGGAAAGAGCTGTAAGGTCCTGATGAGTAGCTTTCTGTTTTGCAGATGCATCTCAGGCTCAATTTACATTTAGAAGCAGTTGTTCCTCTAACTGTAAACTCAAACATTTACTCCATAAGATGAAATATATTTCCTGCCTTTGTAGAACCATAGAAAACTGTGAAAGACCTAATAGTTAGCTTGAGGTTGGGTTTTATGCAGTGCTGAGATCTAGGGGGTGTGAGTGGCGTGACTTAAGGCTGCTTGTCAATTTCATTTGCAAAGTAAGGGATCAGTCATGGCAGGTCTTTTGCAGATGGAGGCTTTTTGGCTTTTTGAGGATTGCCAAAGGTGAAATGTCCTAAAACGCCACTTCCTAACATAGGGGAGACTTTTGAAACAGATGTGGATTTGCCTTTTAAAGCTGATGGGCAGGCCAATAAGGCTGAAGCTAGATAGGATTGTGATATGAGGTTTTGATTTCGACATGGGCGAACTGAAAAGGTAGAAGGGTGAAAAAAGTTTTAGGAGGGTTTTCTGGATGACATATTGACATGAGGAAATCAGTTTCTAGAAAACTCAGCTTGTAGATATAGTCATCACTAACATGTAAAAAATACTGATGGCTAACAGTGGCTCCATTTGGGGAGGGCAGCTCCTCGTCAGGAGGTGTCCAGAATTCAGATCTTTGGCTTATGAAGACCAATGCCTTATCCATTGGCGCAAAATTTTACCCTTCTCTTGATGTTATTTCTGAAAAGTGACAGCATGGTTAATCATCAATGATACTTCTACCTACCCCACTATCTTTCCTAACATTTTTTCTTCTCTTTGGCACATTTGAACTAGCAGCCCTTTGAAAAATGCATATTTTTCTTTTTGCAAAATGAACCTATCTATTTCTACTCTTATATCTGCCGGGAGTTCAGATTAAGCTGATGAACTCCTTCATTTCTCTACCTAAAACTAGATCGACTGTCAAGATTAAGCAGTTTGACAAGATTTCATTCTCTAATCTACAACATGAAATTGAAAAATGACCAAATCAGGATTAGGCAGTCTGATTTGTCATGCATTTGCGGCATAAAGGACAAGCTGCACACAAATGTTATTCTGCAACAAAGGAAACTAGACAAGCGGGGCTAAGATGTACAATGTGTTTTTTATCCCTCGCTTCTCTCTTTGGTTCTGTTTTAGGCATGTGGAACCAGAATCTCTCCCTAATCTAAGCTCTGTGATAAGTCAATCTTACACAATGTTGACTATCTTGGCACTCACTAACTTATCAGCAAATAAATTTAAACATGCTCAACTATGATTAGGCTAGATAGCTGAACAAGACATTGAAGTACTAGTAGCGGCATTTAGACTTGCTCGCTTTCCGAAGGACTATTTTTTGGAACATGGGGCCTTTGTTCTATCTTCACTTGCCCTCTTTTCTGCTTTTTACTGTTTCTTCAAACAAACTACAAATGAAAAGGTGCTCACCGGCTAAGCTTATTTTCTATTGTTGTCTTTCTATCCTGATCTAATCTGTGCACAATAGACATTTGTTTGGTGAACTCAGTTTTCCAATGCAACCAGTCAAGTAGATGCTCACATGGGTGATTCTGGTTTAGTTCTTTCATGATGCGGAAATAATGAAAAGGCCACTCCCATTTGGTTTGTTTCTGGATAGTAGAGCTTAAGTTTTTTCTCATTCTTGGTAGCAACTTGTTTATGATAGAACCCACTACCCCTACAGATTTCTCAAGGAAAACAACAAATAGATCTTGGAATAATACCTGATCTAGAGGATTCGATACATAGGATTTATTCAAGACTACTCTTTCAGACTTCTCAAGGAAAACAACAAATGGATCTTGGAATAATACCCGATCTAGAGGTTTTGAGATATAGGCTTCATTCAGGACTACTCTTTCTTCCACTTGGCTATATTTGGGACTCTCACGGTAAAGCAACTCTTCCTCTTGCTCATGATCACTGGAACTGTCAGACTCATCATATATTGCAGTGTATTTTTCAATCCAAGCTGATGTGTTTTGATAGGGCGGGATGGAAACTGTGTGAAGGTCATCAGGTTGATGGGCAGGGATACACTTTGACAGTAAATTATCTTGAAACGATAGTGTGACAACTCCCATGTGTTTATCAACCTCTACTTCTTCATCTGCAATTTGTAACTCAATGGAACTGGGTAACTGCAAATCTGGAGTTAAGGAAGATTCTATGTACAAAATGATTTCCTCAACTATTTCAGGTAAAGGATTCTCATTTACAATATGCTCAAGAATTTCACCATCTTCCTCAAACTCATCATCAAAGCTGAAAAACTGTTGATTTCCAATCATGTGCATGTTATCTCTGACGGGCTGAAGTGAAGTAGAGCAAAGAGTCCGAGACTCTTCACTTACTTCTAAACTTTCAAGGTTCTTCTCATGAGTGTCATAGATGACCGGTAATGGCTGCTTACTTTTCTCAAATTTATGAAACTGAGCTTCCTCCCAAAAATCAAAAACTGAATCTTCTGCAAAGTTAGCTTCTGTTTGGAAATCATATAAGTCAACATATTGATCAAACATTTGAGAATCATTAACATAAGCAATGTCACCAGCCATGTACATTGGATTGCCATATTTCTTTTCTTCAACTTGATTTACAAATCTATTTTCTGACTTATGATATGCAGGATTAACAGGAGAAAGATCAGAGAAGTTTTGGTTATTAGTTTCTGCATCTAGTAACGGAAAATGCGTTTCTGATGGTTTGAGAGCTTCTTCCTTTTCCATTATCTTCTTGTCTATATCACTTTTATTGTATAAGATAAAAGAATCTAAATTGGAATGAGTGGAATAAATGGGAGTATTGTTTTCCATGACTGCTTGAGTTACCAGAGGTTGAGTTACTTCTAGTCCCATGTTTTCCATTACTGCTTTAGGCATGCGGTTATGGGAGGTACCCGAATCTAACATGGCATTATGTAATATATTGTCCCGTATGTTCAGGCTCACATAGGAAGGAGAAACAGACCCTTCTTGGTATTGACCTTCTATTTTCGGGCCGAATAAGAGCTCGGGTTTGTTTTCAGCTAGATTTAAAGTATCTGCTTCGCTCCCTATGTCAAAAACTTTGAAAATTTGATATCTATACCTATCTACAGTTATTAGCTCAGTAAGGGGTATGGTAATTTTTATTTCGGAAACTTCCCCTTCGAAACTAAAAGGAGTTTGTAGTTTGGGCAGATTTGTTTCAACTTTTTCGGACATGATCTTTTCTATGCTCTTAATTTGCTGACTCTGATTCGGGACTTTGTTTGACACCGTTACTTCGGGGGTTTTTGTAGAGGTGCTAAGAGTATCTGAGCTAAGACTTGTTTGAATAGCTTTATCCTTGTTTTGGTCAATTTTCTTGGCCATAATTTTGTTGCTATCCATGGCTTTTTTAGGGATGGTATCAGAGGTTTTAGCAGTGTCAGGGATACCCTTCTTGGAGTAGTCTTGGTTTTTTCTACTTCTAAGGTTATACTGCCTATGAGCTTCTATAATGGCATTCTGAAAATCTATGGCAGGATCTTCGAGATCTTCATCATTGGTTTCTTCCTGACTTGGATAGCATAACTCTTGCTCTTCTGCTGTGAGGGAAACCTTACTCTTGTTATCAGAACCTATGAGGTTCCAATGATTTTCATTAATGGGTTCAGTATCCTTATCCTCTTTATCAACATAATTCTCACTGAAGGATGGTCTGATTTGCTGATCATTTCCTCTTGGTTTATTTTGAGACTGACCTTTTCTAAAGCCTTGGTTCTGGTTTTGAGGGTTTAGTTGGTTTTCCCTAGGAGGAACTTTTTCACTCATTTTTTCCCACATCTTTGTCATGGATTTGACCAAGCCATCTATTCTAGGATCTAGGGAAGGAGATGAACTGGATAACTCATCTCTATATGGGACTTTTCTTTCTAATCTAGTCCTAGCTCTTTTTTCTGCTAAATTGGCTTCTTGTTTTATGGCTACTTGTTGCATTTCCTCTAGGGTAGGGGGATCCTTGTCTCTCAGATGATATGTCACGTCTGGATCAAAACCCTCGGGGAATTTTGCCAAGACTAAACCAAGTGGGGGTTTGAAGTGAGGTGGGAGGGCGTTATACACATTGTTGAACCTAGTGCAGTATGCCTGGACACTTTCCCCATTTTCCCGTTTTAGGTTGTTATATTCTGACAGAATTTGAATAGCGTTCCTTCGGACTTCCCACTTGTTCGTGAAGACTTGGCAGAGTTCTAGGATGTTGTGGATGCTGTTTGGAGGCAAGCTTTTAAACCATGTTTTGGGTTCTCCACCCAGGCTTTGGGCGAATATTCTCATTCTGACGGTTTCGTCGTGTACTTCCATGTATTCAAAAGCATCACTAATCCTACTTACATGCTGTTGAGCTGTGGTGGTTTCTTCTCCGGTAAAGTGTGGGATTTTGTCTTGATATTTATTTGGGAGAGGAGCCAAGGGCGGTGGTAACACCAAAGGTGCGTACTAGGCTGCCATGACTGGAGCTAATGGATGATGCGCAAGATGAGGACTAGTAGGCTGAAATGAAGTGGTTTGAACAGTGGTGGTTTGACCAGGTGTAGCGGATGAACTTGGACTAGTGATCTGGTTTTGAGCAGATCTGGGGTGATAAGAGCCAAACTGATAGAGAAGCTGGAAATCAGGAGGAGTGGTGGGTGAAGCTTCTCTAATAGGACTCTGTGGTGGGTTTAGGGGTTCAAGATCGTCAAAGTTAATCTTACTATATGATTTGCTTCTGGGAAGAGCTTGTGATGACTCTAGTTTAAAAGGTGAATCTAGTAGGATAGTGCGATGTTTAGGTACAGATCTTGCTCTACGGATGGATCTACCAGTAGCTAGATGGTCGGTTTCAGAAGCTTGCCACAGAATCTTTTCTGGGTCATCTACTATGATAGGGGGATTTGGGTCTGGATGGGCTCTGGTATTAATTCTTCGTGAAGCCAGATTTTAGATCCAGGGTTCAGAGAGAATGGTATTGGTGAATGTTTTGGATGAGTGATTTTTCTAAAGTTATACTAAGGCGAAGGATGGTCAAGAATAAAAGGGATGGATTAGTGGAGTCGCCAGGTGGAACTGGGTTGTTGTTGTGAAGATAGCTATGGTCCACCACCAGTAACTAATCTGAGAATGTTTTTGGATTTTCTGAGTTTTATGTGCAGCCTATGGTTTGTTAAAGTATCCTAGACTTGTTTCAACACTTTTCTAGGGTGATGAGAACAAAAAGAGTTTACTCTAAAAAATGAGTTTATGGACTGCTTGCTTGTTTATGGTACCTAAAGGACCAAAGAGTCTATAAGAGTTTGCTGGACTATTATGTACTCAATGTCTTACCATCTCCCGCTATGTTAGTGAGTGATGGGATAGGTCTATTGGATAGTAGCCTAGAGTTTGGTGAAATAGTAAGGCTTACTAGAAGTTAGTGGAGTCGCCAGGTGGAAAATCAGTTGTTTTGAGGTATATTTGTATGGTCCACCACCAATACTAACAAAAACCAATCTAAAAGAGTATTTTGTGGTTTTTTCTGAGTTTTATGTGCAGCCTAGGATGTAAGAGTGTTATAAACCTGATTCATCACTTTGCTAAGATGGTGAAACAGAGAGTTTACACTAAATGATTCTAGAGGCTGATGGTTTAAGTTTAAAAGTTGAAGGACTAAGGAGCCTATAAAAGTTTGCTAGACTGTCATGTACTCAATAAGTCCCACCGTGATCGCCATTATGTTAGGGTGGCGATGAGGTGGCTAAATCGGATGGTATTCTAAAATTTAGCAAAGTAGTAAGGCCTACTGGAGGCTAGTGGAGTCGCCAGGTGGATTTTTAGTTGTTTTGAGGTATATTTGTATGGTCCACCACCAATACTATCAAAAACCAATCTAAGGGAGTTTTTGTGGTTTTTTCTGAGTTTTATGTGCAGCCTAGGATGTAAGAGTGTTATAAACCTGATTCATCACTTTGCTAAGATGGTGAAACAGAGAGTTTACACTAAATAATTCTAGAGGCTGATGGTTTAAGTTAAAAGTTGAAGGACTAAGGAGCCTATAAAAGTTTGCTAGACTGTCATGTACTCAATAGGTCCCACCGTGATCGCCATTATGTTAGAGAGCGGTGGGATAAGTCAATCAAACATTATTCTTAAAAATAAGGGACTTCTAGAGTTCTAAGGTGTCCTTAGATTGTCACTAACTCAAAGTCCCACCGTGATCGCCATTATGTTAGGGTCCCATGATTTGGCCGATTGGCTAGCCAAATGACGATGTAACATCAAACCAAGCTTTGGAGCCGAAGGACCTAGCCTTCCTGGACTCAGAGAGGGCTCTCTCTATATGTGTAGAAGATGTCGGTGTGTTTACTTGCGATGTTCTGATATTAGGCTAGTTATGAAGTGTGTTTTTTGGTTTTTTTAGTTTTTAAGATTGTGAGGGATGAAACTGATCAAATACATAAACTGAATGACAAGATGTAGATAAATTGGGCTATGGGGTCAAACAGATCAAGGAAGCTATGAAGTAATGATGTAAAGCTGCTGTAGGGCCGATTTGATTCACAGTAGAAGGGACTGGGAAAATGAATAACATCACACAGGAAACATGGTCATAGCATTTAAGTGTAAAATAGCATATATGCATATAAACATGTAATAGCAAGCCATTAATCATGCTAGGAATACTATAAGCTAATCAATACATAGAAATCAAACATTCCAGCCATACATAGAGGTATATGACCCTCTAACTTCGGGAAAAGGCTATCAGACTTTGGGGAAAACACATGAGACAACTAACAACTCATAAACTATGCCGAAACGCCTAAACATAGTCTCTAAGTCATTGGGCACTTGGACAAATAAGTTTTCATAGTTTTAGGCAAAGGGCTAGATCGGGACTAGGCCTCCTTGGTTCAACAAAATGATCAACAAATCAGTCAAAGAGAAAGTTTTATGAACAGAACTATGGGCAGCTGATAGGTAGGTAGGGCAAACCATACATCCTACTCAACATACATGGAACTGATGAATAAAACTTAGCAACAATACCTTAGGTTACTAAAGAGCAGCTAAGAATTCTTTAGCATAACTAAGGGAGAAGAAAACATCAAGCTATGAAGATTCAGGGATTTTGAGGTGCCTCCATGGGTATGTCTCAAAATCAATCTTTACTGATCTATAGCAGCAAGAAAAATGAAATATGAGTGAAAACTAGAAGACAAAACACATTAAGAAGCACTATACCATTCTACCATGTCAAGGAATCCATCAACAAGCCTTCAACATTCTTCAAAAGCATCCAAGAGGCAGTCCAAAAATCATAACTCAAGTGTATTCTTCAAAGCTCATATGACCAATGCATTAATTCTTCTCTCAAGTTCAGCCTCTTGATTTACAATGAGAATCATGGGATAAATAGGCTAGAAGGAGGAAAACCTCATGGAGCAACTAGCTATCCCATTGGCCAAGTCAAAATATCTAAAGTTGTCCTTGAGGCTTTGCAAAGCCCAAGGCACAAAATATCTAATAAAATATCTAAAAAACTGCTAAAAACGGAAATTATATTGACTTTACATGATTTTCCCATGATAAAAATAGCCTAACGCACATTTGGGAAAAACAGATTTTTGGAGTTCAAAAATTGCAAAAATACTTCATTTTTATGCCTGAAAAAGGTCCCCTGACTTGCTGGATGCAAATGGAAGCCTTCTCGATGTCGAAATGAGGCTCATGAGGGCTTGCTGGAAAGCTTTCTGTGTCTATTTTCCGGCGCAACTGGAACCAACTCAATCCGAGGTCCGGAAGTCATCCAAAACTGTACCTGTGTGAAAAAAACCCAGAAAATAGCAGACTGCTGATATGGCGGGCAGAATGTGCAAAATGAGGGTGTTTTTCGCCAATTTGAGGGGGCGAATGATCTTCAAATGCCCTGAAAATCGCTGGAGACCTGCTCATGGAATTATGGCATCCATCGGTATCATCCTCCTCCCTTGACAAATCCTCAAACTGCAACGGCGCAATTATGAGTTTTTGACTAAAAACCCAAAAAATGCCGAAAAACAAAAAGTTGCCGAAATAGGCCCAAAATTGGCATGCATGACCCTCAAGGGTCCATAGCAACATGCTCCGAATCTGATGCCAAAATATCAAGGGCTAATATGTCTTTCTTCTCTTTCCGTGTTGGGCGCTCCTTAAAACTGCTGTTCTTGATCATCATCCTTATGCTGTTGCTCAAACTGCTGAGCTGCTGCTGTTCAGCACTATCCTCCTCTGGTTCCTGCTTCTGCTGATCTTCACCACTGTCATGTTGCTCCTGTTGTCTTGCTTTGGAGGCATTTTGACCTAATTATGCTTTGGAAGAAACCAACTTCCTTTTATGAACAATGCCCTGCTGGATTGAAAATGGCCACTATACTGTTTGGACAGATATGGACACTGTGGATTTGAATAAGATGCAACAATGTTTCTTTGAATAAGTCACCTCTGTACTTCTTAAAAACAATCCTTCAACTCTGTATGCACTTCAGCCATGCAAACTTTTAACAATGGTACCATGTGTAAAAGATGGGATAACTGCTTTGTAGATTCCCTGTGTACTGTTTTGAACAATCACCCCTCTTGTGATTTGGTTAGGCCAACCTACACTTTCACTTGTGAATTTTGAGAAATCAATCACCACCTGTGTACCTCTGGCTTCAATGTTAAACTCGATCATCAACAATGCTGCCTTCTAGAAAATGGCCCTATTCACCTTCAGAAAATCCCTGTTAACAAATCTTCAACATGATACAAAATGGTTTTTGTAAAGGCAGACCCAAGTTAGATGTAAAATCAATGTACAGTGGTTTAAGAAACACACTCTCTGCTTGTGAGTTTAAAAAGGTCCACCAATACCTCTATACCCCTGCCTCCAATGTTTAAAGTTTCAACCATCAACAACTCTGCCCTTTAGAACGTGGCTCTGCACCTTTGGAAAAACTCTGTTCAACAATCTTTAGAATGATACAATGTAGTGCAATGAAAAAGCAGACTTAGTTTAGGTGTAAAATCAATGCATAGCACTTTGGGAAGACCAGCTCTTTACTTGTGAATCTCAAAGGTCAACACTACACCTGTACCTCTGTCTTAATATTAAATGCAATTACCAAGAACTCTGCCCTTTAGAAAATGGCCCTTTTCATTTGTAAAGTTTTAAGAAAACAAACACTGCTTTTGTACCTCTGCCTCCAAAGTTTACATTTAACCACCAACAACTCTGTCTTTTAATATGCTGTTCACCTTTGGAAACTCTTTGCCAACAAACTTACATTAATGAAAATATAGTGAAATAGGGGCAGATTGCTAGAAGGGGCTTGTTGTGATAAGTGTTTTGATAACCCTGTTCTTCAGAAATGACCTTCCTCTTGAAAAATATCACAAACAAAAGCTCTTCAAAATGACACCATATGGTGAAAGAAAGGCATAACTAGGTTAGGTGACATATCAGTGCACCATGCTTTTTAGGAAACACACCCTTTGCTTGTGAGTTCAAAAGATCTATCAATACATCTATACCTCTGTCTCCAATGTTAGAGTTCAACCATCAAAAACCTCTGCCCTCGGTGTTCTGTTCACCTTTGAAGATCTCTGTCAACAACTCTTCACAGTAGTGACACAATATGGTTTCAATACATCTATACCTCTGCCTCCAATGTTTAAATTCCCATCGACAAACTCTGCCCTTTAATGTGCTGTCACCTTTGGAAACTCCCTGTCAATCAAATCTTGAGAATGATACAATAGAGTGCAAGGAAGAGGCAAACCTAGGTTCAAAGGTCAATACTACACCTGTACCTCTGTCTCAATGTTAAATGCAATCACCAACAACTGTGCCCTTTAGAAAGTGGCTCTGCACCTTTGGAAAAACTCTGTTCAACAATTCATAGTAGGGACAATACAGCTGGAAAGGGAGGCAACAGAAGTGTGTCAGAGGAAAATAATAATACTACTCGTTTTAAATCTTGATGCTGTTCCATACACAAATAAACTCCTTGTTCAAGAAGGCTTTCAAACATTAACAATTTCATTTATCAAGGTGTCTTACTTTCCACTGCTTTTGCATCTCAAGCAAGTCACCATACAGAGGTCTAAATGTTAATACACAAGGTTTGGGGTGATATACGATGAAATGAAACTGAGAGCTAGTTTAGATAAGCGGTAGAGTTCTTTTTAAGTAATAAATGGTCCCTTATAAGTGCAGCCCTCTGCTAGGATAAATAACACTTGCCAAATAGGTTTTGAAAAACATAAATCAGTCAAATAACAGCTTTACCTTGTAGCTTCGAGGTGGATTTGAATAGCACGGAAAAATATATGAGAAATACTTCTTAAGATTCATGAAAAAACCTTGTGCAGGGCCGGAGCAGCATTACACACCTTTAAAACTTGCGCGGAACTCCTTTGACCCAGCACGTCGCTCATACAAAGCTTGTCGGGTCGGTCGCCGGTGGTCAAGTACGCCAGCTGCATCGCCAGCGCTTCACCTACGTAATGCCAAGGCCGAAGAAGGAAACTTTCGGGTGACCGCCGCACGTCACAAATCCTGTGCACGTCAGCAGATGTTGTACCGGTTTAAAAGGCCTTCCGTGGCTCTGAAGGCAGTAGATGGCTCATGGAAATCTCGCGGAAGTCTACTTTCCATAACAATCCGAATTTGTCATTTGGTGTCAATTTGATCCTTCAAAATTGATTTTCCAACACTGGTCAAAACTGGTAAATCCTGGTGCAGAAATGCATCGAGCTGTTTGTAGACCATTTTTGAATGCCTTCCCGGTGTCGGAATTGGACACGAGATGGCTCGTTGGAAAGATGTGGAAGTCTTCTTTCCAGAAAAACTTGAATTGTTTCATTTAGTGTCCATTTGAGCCTTGAAAAACTGACTGTCCCATCACTGGTCAAAAATGGTGTATGCTGGTGCAGAAAAACATAGCGTTGATTGCAGGCTACTTTTGGATGCCTTCCTTTTGTCAGAATTTGGCCCAAGATGGCTCATCGGAAAGCTATGGAAGTATATTTTCCATAGAAACTTGAATTTTTTCATTTGGAGTCCAATTGAGCCTTCAAAAACTGACTGTCCCATCACTGGTCAAAATGATGAATCCTAGTGCAGAAATTCTCCCGTGACATTTGTATTTTTTACATTTCTCATAAACCATGATACCTGTGTAGAAACTGAAGAAGGTTTTTCTTCTTGAACCTATGAGGGAAAAAAACCTCTCTCAATTTTGTAAATTTCATCTCTGTTTGATCAGAAAATCATTTTGAAACAAACTTCCCGGGTGCTCCTTAACCCTAATTTCACTGTGGCAGAGGTATGATGATTCAACAGCCAAGCAATTTTACTATCCCTTTGTATTTTCTGTGATGAGATATTTGAGCTTATTTTTGAATGTGGGGGATGGCCTTTTGACAAATTCTTGGCTTCCTTTTGACCATGATGGCAGAGTTTGTTTTGAGATCAAGACCCCTTTTGTCAATAGAACCATTTCATGACTGAACATATGTTCACTGTTTTTCTCTCTTGGCGATTTTTAGCAAGGAAGGGCTATTCATAATGTGCCAAAATTTTGAAAGCTTTGAACACCTATTTCTTGAAAATCATTTCTTTGGATCTTTGGCATGTGATTTTGTTTTGCTGCTTGAACCTTTTCTTCAAGGAAAAGTCTTCTTTTTGGTATCAGTGGCACACATATATTCAATATTTTCTCTTTTCTACTGCAGGTACAGTCTGACAGATAGCTCTTTGAAGAGGGAAAACAATACCTTTGCACCATAAACAGTAAAACTTACCTGTGCAATGACTCCTTTACTCAATTTCTTTGTGTCCTTTCTCTGCACTTTTTAGACCCATCAGTTTTCAACAACCTATAATGACTTTGGCCATCTGCTCATATATGGAGGAGGCTTTTCATTAGGTAAGGTATCTGAAGGCTTTTTCAACAACTCTGTTTGACACAGCCTTTCTCTGAATGTGATGGTAAGTGAACCTCTTCAAAAACATCAAATTTAGCATCTCTTTTTGGCAAACATCATCGTATTTCAGAAGAAACCCTAGCCACAGTGACACTGTTTATCTGCTCTACTCTAAAGGTAACTGGGATATCATCATGTGTTTTGGTCATCTCATGACAAACCATTTGAAGGATAATCTCTGTAATTTATGGAGGTCAGTGTCTTTTGAGAAAACAAGAACTTTCCTTCTGCCTGTGTAATGGCATTGGTTAACAACATCTATTCCATTTGATTTTGGACAAAACAGGCTTCTTATGATTGGGATGTTTACTGATGACATGCCTTTCTAAAGTTCAACAATGTACATGATTTGAAAGCTTCAGATGACTTTCTTTATCAAACCAGACTCTCCTTTCCTTTGAGCTAGCATATCAACTATATTCCCGTTTATGATCATCGGGCCATATTCATAAAACTCCGAGTCCCTGCTTTATTTGTTTCGCCAAGTCAAACTGGTAATCTTGCAAGTCATTACTAGGGCCCGCGCCCTCTCGCTTATGGAGAGTGAGTGGCCTAACCCGCTTGTAAAGCAAGTAGGTCAAGGTCTGTATTGCATTGTTTATTGAGAGACATTATGGATCCTTTCTACTGTGATTTTCTATGCTGAAAGAGCCGTAAGGTCCTCGATGAGAAGCTTGGTTGCGTATTTATCTGTGCTCAATTTACATTGTGCTACCAGTTTTCAATCGTAAACTCAAACATTTACTCCAGGAAGATAGAATATATTTCGCCTTTGTAGAACCATAGAAAATCAGAAAATCTAATAGTTAGTCTGAGGTTGTCTTATGGTCAATCTTAGTGTAGTGGAGTGGCGCGACTTAAGGCTGCTTATCAATTTCATTTGCAAATTAAGGGATCAGTCATGGCAGGTCTTTTGTAGATGGGGGCTTTTTGGCTTTTTGAGGATTGCCAAAGGTGAAATGTCCTAAAACGCCACTTCCTAACATAGGGGAGACTTTTTGAAACAGATGTGGATTTGCTTTTTAAAGCTGATGGGTAGGTCAATAAGGCTGAAGCTAGATAGGATTGTGATATGAGGTTTTTGATTTCGACATGGGCGAACTGAAAAGGTAGAAAGGTGAAAAAAGTTTTAGGAGGGTTTTATGGATGACATATTGACATAAGGAAATCAGTTTCTAGAAAACTCAGTTGTAGATATAGTCATCACTAACATGTAAAAAATACTGATGGCTAACAGCCTCAACTATCAAATCCAAGCTGTATTTCTCCTTTAGCTTAATTATGGTTTCTTTAAGATTTTTCTTCAAATTCTTCACCCTGACTTTGGCGATTTGGTTCCTAGTAAAATAGTGTCTTGCCATGTGCCTTTGGAGATTATTATTCCTTTATTAGTTTTTAAAAAAATTCTCAAGATGAACATTCACCTTGTCAAGCCAAAGCTCTTTGTCTTGCTCAATCTCAGCAGTGATCAACTCATCAAAGGTTAGCTGACCTAATGGAAGAGATGACTCTTTTTCTTGGTCTTTTTGCCTTCTTAATCCTCTTGCTCTTGGACTCCTTGGCTTTATTTCAGCCTTCATGTCTTCCAACTAATCAACATCTACCACCTCTTTGCCTTTAACTTTGTCTGCCTCAATATTTGCCTTTGGTTTGCTTTGGAGCAGTTGTTTCACCTTCAATTTCATATTCTCTTATTGTAAGAAGGTTATCATGAAGTTTTCCCTTGAGAGGTTGTCCTTAAGCTCTGCTGTCTCTGCATCATTTTCCCTTATTATCTCCTCAGCTGATGATTTGAATGGAAAATGACATCCACCCATGGTATTCATCCACCCATGTTAGCCATCCACCCATGGAATTTACCCATGGTATTGTAAATGACACCGACCCATGCTATTCATCCACCCATGGTATTTATTCGCCCATGGTATTTATCCACCCATGGTATTCATCCACACATGGAATTTACCCTTGGTATTGTAAGTGGTATCCACCCATGGTATTGACCCATGGTAAATGTTAGCCCCCCCTATAAATTTTTTGGCAAGCAAACGGGGGCTAAATTGTTTTTGAGCCTTCAAGGAATGCATTTCCTCTGAAAACACAGTCTCCTTGAAGCCTCCATGTGTCTTTTATCCTTTGATAAATTCCCCTCTGCTGATTCCCATTATAAAGCCCCTCTATTTGTGCAGAAATGCCTAAAGGCCCCTTTCTCCTCTTATTTCACCCCCCTCTTAGCTCCCATTTTTATCCCCCTTGTCCCCCCTTCTATTTCCCTTCATTACCCTTCAAATTCCCCCAAAATCCCCTTTGAATTCTACCCATATCCCCCCTTTGGGCTAATTTACCCTTATCCCTCTATCGTTCCCCTTTCTAACCTTTAAATCACATTGGAATGGGCCAAACCCACTTCCGACCTTATACTAAGGCTTAGCCCCTTTTCCGCCAGCCCCGTCCCCACGTAACTGAGCGCTGTGCCTGAGCACTACCTCTTAAGGCGCTCATCGCAGATCGCACTTATCGCATATCACAATTTCATTATATGTATTCGATTGATCCATCGCAAATATTTGCGATGCTATTGCCTGTCGCACTCGCCGCCATCGCACTTTCTGCCGATCGCATTTTCCCCATCGCATTTCCGCTTCGTCGTAGAGAGCAAAGCACAGTTTTTGTTTGGTGCTGATTTCCGCCGTTGCACTTTCTCCATTTGTGATTTTGCGATCAGACCCCCGGGTCCCACATCCACGGCTCCCCTCATTGCATTTCATTCAATTCCTTTGCATTCCCACCAAATTCTTAACCTTCGCATTTTTCATTAAACTTTAATAAATCGCCCTCCGCCCACGCCGGGTCCCACATCTATGGCTCCGCTCCATTTTTTTTCCCCGTTTCCCTTTGTGATTTACTTAAGCAAAAAATTTTGGGCCTTTACACTATAATCATTTCTTCCGCCACATCTCATTGTTTCTGCTGTTCCCACTGTTCTGCCACTGTTCTTCCGGGCTTCCAAAGCACTTCTCCACCACTACTGCCGAGGTTTATAACAGGTGTATATTATTACGCAGACAGCATAGAGAGGCTGTTTCAGCATTTGTTAGCGGACCAGCAGAAGGAATTCAAAGGGGGGTTGGTGCTTGTTATTAATGAAGTTAAGGTTTAAACCCCACATTCAAAGGGAAAGGGCACGGTTTGAAGACTTAAGCATGCAAAGGTCATATCCACATTTTAATATTAGCAGAACGCATTTCCTCCAGGAAAGACGTTTACCTACAGTATTCCTCATATCTCCTCGAGCCTTGAAATGATTAATTACACTGACTGAAGCCCATTCAAGACAGTTAGGCAGCAGTTATGGAGGTATGGAGCGGCCTTGATATTCTCATCCAAGCCATATTAAAATTTCACAGCGTATAGCCATGTAACGAGAGTTCTGTATATCTATAAGGACTTGAAGAACATATCAGAGGTCAATCTCGACTTGACAGAGATCTCCAAAATAGTCTACGGAGTACAACACAACGCCATTAAGGAGAATGGGCTCAGCCTCCTCCACCATTTTGTCTTAATGAGACTCATATAATTTGTATCTACTCTTGCTTTCATCTCTCCTTCTATAAGAATCCCCAAGAACATAATGTAAAGGTTGTTGTTGTTGTTGCCTTGTTGTGGTAGTTGCTGTTAGAGGGATTCATTCTTGACTATTAGAACAGTCGTGGGGGGGAGTAACAGAGTAGTTGTATGTAATAGGCTGGGAGGAGAAATTCTGGACTGTATCAGCCATTGAGCGATTGCATATGATCGGTTTTGCATCACTAATCAAAGTACATTTACATGATCTGCCCATAAAATTATGAGTTTCACTCAAATATTACATTTTCATGTTGTTTCATGTTCTTTTGGTAGGCAAAATAAGTATAGCATAGGATTCACCCTTGTTAGGTGCCCTATGTTTCTTGCTCTCCCTACCTTTAATGTTTTCTGCCTTATGTGCTATCTAAGAGTTGATTTCAGTTGATTTAACCAGTGTAGTGGATTTTATTGCCTACTCTCTGATGTATGAATTGGTTGAATCAGTTCTTAGATGTTCTTGCTGGGTTTGAGCTGGAAGGTTTGGGAACACTGGGGATGAGTGTTAGCCCTGTCCACTAGATCCTCATACGACCGCACCGGTCTTTCTAAGATCCTCGTTAACTTATCTCTCGTTTTCCTTGGATGTCAAAGGCACTGAGTTAAATGACCTCCGGTCCGATCTATAAGCCGCCCTTGTCCCTTTTTGAGAGTCAGCCTTTTGAGTATGTCCACAGTCCGGAGTTGTAATGACCTCGACTCCATCTATGTATTATAGCAATCGGGTTGTCTTTCCTTCTTCCATTTTCCCTCCTTAATGTTCCATTCCATCATCTGCCTAAAAGATCCTTTAGTGTAGATGACTTGCCCTTTGAAAGCCTTGGCTAGTGGATGCAAGTAATTTCCTTTCATGACTCCATAGCCCAATGGATGGCACTTTCTTGGCCTATCCTCTTTGCTGAAGCCTCCTGCTGTTTTTTTCCTTTCCTCCCATTACTTTCTCAGTCTATGATCTCATAACCAACCCAGCAACCCAACAACCAAATCATTTTAAACCCCCTTTTGTGCTTCATACCTAGCCTAATACCTTATTTGAGCTTCAAAGATATATCATTCTTTCTCTACTTGGAGAGATCCCTCTCCGGGTCCAGGAGGGCTAGATCCTAGGGCCCCAAAGTGGTTTGATGTTGTCTCATCTTTTGGTATTGCCAAATCTGCCAAAACATGGGAACCCCAACATAATGGCGACTCCACTGGGGACGAATCTGAGAGTTTACAGTTGTTGATATTGGTCTGTTTCCCATTGTCGTCACTAACATAATGGTGACTCCACTGGGGATAGATCAGTCAGCTTTGATTTGGTAAACCACTGTGGTGGACAGTAAGTTGTAAATCATCCACCTGGCGACTCCACAATTCCTGAATAATTAAAAGACTCCACTGGTGATCAGCAGGCCACTGATTATCCGTGGTTTCACATAAGACTCCACTGGGAGACCAGTCGCAGTACAACATCATCCCTACCAAATGTAAGACTCTGAGTTGATCCCCCTTGAAGAGTTTCGTTGTGGAATATCAGATATACTGGCTCAACTCAGAAGCGAAGACCTTCCAAAATTTTTCTGTTCCAGCTCAAGATTCAATGATCGACCTGAGCTGAAGAAATTTTCTTAGAAGTGCTGGCGGAGAGGTATGAAGCTGAGCTCAAACTTTTGAAATCACAAGAAAAATCATACGAGTTCAGAGACCCGAGAGCCTTTTTGGAAAGTCTCCTGCCCCCTAAAAGAGAAGAAATTCCGCTTCTGTTTGATGTGCAAGAAGAAGATGATCCGGCTCCCAAGAGCCACTCTGAAGACGCAGCGGAAAATGCAATAACCAAAGCCGCCCAGGACGCAAACAGCCTACCAATCATGGAAGGCCTAAGTGAAGAAAGTGCACATCATATGCTCATTGATCCTGTGGCAGAATACGTGGAGGCCCTGATGCGCTCAAATACTCTAGCGTTGATCCTTAGCACGGGCCAGTTTCATCAGGAAGGGTCACTACTGATGGTGACCACAATTTTGAAGGACCACAGGCAGAGCACCCTGTGGTTATCTCTGACAGGTAGCTAGTTCTCATATCCTTTTTTGTTACTGCTTGACTGGCTGCATTGGCATTATTGTATCACCTAGAACATCAGAGATTCCCAGTTAGAGTAGGGTAGGTAGGAAAAGCTCAATAAAGCTCAGTCTATGAGCATGTAGTTAGTTGTTTTCTGTCTTAGAATGTAGAGAAGAAACCTACTAGATAGTCTAATCCTAGCAGGTAGTAGTGTAGGTAGAGAAGCTTATGAGGCCAACAGCCTAATCTGGTCTCATGGAGTAATAAGGGTGGACTTAGAATATGTTTATTTTCTGTTTATAAAAATAAAATGATGTAAAGGGTATGCAAGCCCAAATGCACCCAAAAGAAAATGTTAGGACTATAGTGTGGGTAGGTAGTTGTTTGGGAGAATTTTACTGCTGATATGTTGTCTTCATAGCTTGTGGCAGCTGATCAAAGAAAGAAATGGATGGTTCAAGCAGCAGGCACCTGGCCTACACCAAGAGATCATTTTCTAAATTCTTGACTCCTTCAAGAAGAATCCATCCCCATGTGGAGCCACTGTTAGCCCCCCCAATAAATTTTTTGGCAAGCAAACGGGGGCTAAATTGTTTTTGAGCCTTCAAGAAATGCATTTCCTCTGAAAACACAGTCTCCTTGAAGCCTCCATGTGTCTTTTATCCTTTGATAAATTCCCCTCTGCTGATTCCCATTATAAAGCCCCTCTGTTTGTGAAGAAATTCCTAAAGGCCCCTTTCTCCTCTTATTTCACCCCCCTCTTAGCTCCCATTTTTATCCCCCTTGTCCCCCCTTCTATTTCCCTTCATTACCCTTCAAATTCCCCCAAAATCCCCTTTGAATTCTACCCATATCCCCCCTTTGGGCTAATTCACCCTTATCCCTCTATCGTTCCCCTTTCTAACCTTTAAATCACATTGGAATGGGCCAAACCCACTTCCGACCATATAAAAGGGATTAGCCCCTTTTCCCTAGACCCTTTAGCTCTTTCCCCCATGTAACCGAGCGCTGTGACTGAGCGCTGCTCCTTAAGGCGCCCATCGCAAATCGCAGATCGCATTTTTTGCGGGTTGTGTTCGTTAGATCCATCGCAAATATTTGCGATGCGATCGACCGATCGCACCGTCACACTTTCCACCCGTCGTGAATCCCCCATCACAACTCCGCCCGATCGTACTTATCACATATCGCATTTTCGTTGTTTGTGGTCGATTGATCCATCGCAAATATTTGCGATGCGATCGCCGATCGCGCCATCGCACTTTCCCCATCGCATTTTCCGCCAGTCACATTTTCTCCCATCACACTTTCTCTATTTTCGATTTTGTGATTCGTCTTGGGTCCCACCTCATACGATCATTCCCGTCACTCTTCATTGCATTTCATTCAATTCCTTTGCATTCCCACCAAAGTCTTAACCTTCGCATTTTTCATTAAACTTTAATAAATCGCCCTCCGCCCACGCCGGGTCCCACGTCCGTGGCTCTGCTCCATTGTTTTTCCCCGTTTCCCTTTGCGATTCACTTAAGCGAAGACCTTTGGGCCCTTACACCATAATCATTTCTTCCACCACTTCTCATTGTTTTCGCTGTTCCCACTGTTCTGCCACCGTTCCTTCGGGCCTCCAAAGCACTTCTCCACCACTACTTCCCAGGTTTATAACAGGTGTATTTTATTACGCAGACAGCACAGAGAGGCCGTTTCAGCATTTTTCAGTGGACCAGTAGAAGGAATTAAAAATGGGGTTGGTGCCTGTTATTAATGAAGTTAATGTTTAAACCCCGCATTCAAAGGGAAAGGGCACGGTTTGAAGATTTAAGCACGCCCTCAAAATCTTACCCGTGTTTAATATCATCAGAGTACTCTTCTCCAGGTGTTAACCTTCCTACAAGAAATCTCCATGCCTCCTCGAGCCCTGAAACGATTAATTACACTAACTAAAGCTCATTTAAGACAGTCAGGCGGCAGGTATGAGGTATGGAGCGGCCTTGCAGACTTTCATCCAGTTCATTTATTCCAGAATGGCAACGCAGAGTTCCAGACGCCATAAAGACTTGAAGAACATATCAGAGGTCAATCTCGACCTGACAGAGATCTCCAAAATGGTCTACGGAGTACAACACAACGCCATTAAGGAGAATGGGCTCGGCCTCCTCCACCATTCTGTCTTAATGAGACTCATTTAATTTGTATCTACTCCTTCTTTCGTCTCTCCTTCTATAAGAATCCCCAAGAACATAATGTAAAGGTTGTTGTTGTTGTTGTTGCCTTGCTGTGGCAGTTGTTGTTAGAGGGATTCATTCTTGACTGTTAGAACATTCGTGGGAGGGAGTAGCAGAGTAGTTGGATGTAATAGGCTGGGAGGAGAAAGTCTGGACTGTATTAGCCATTGAGCTTATTGTACATGACTGGTTTTGCATCAATTAATCAAAGTACATTTCACATGATCCTGGTCTATTACTATTGGTGATGTTTTCCTCACTCAGTTTATTACATTTTCATGTTGTTTCATGTTCTTCTGGTAGGCATCAAAAGTATAACATAGGATTCACCCTTGTTAGGTGCCCTATGTTTCCTGCTCTCCCTACCTTTATGTTTTCTGCTTGATGTGCTATCTAAGAGTTGATTTCAGCTGATTTAACCAGTGTAGTGGATGTGTTTGCCTACTCTCTGATGTATGAATTGGTTGAATCAGTTCTTAGATGTTCTTGCTGGGTTTAAGCTGGAAGGTTTGGGAACACTGGGGATGAGTGTTAGCTCTGTCCACTAGGATCCTTGCGCGACCGGCTGGCCTTTCTAAGATCCCTTCTGTTTAACTTATCTCTGTTTTCCCTTGGAGTTGCTAAAGCAGACCTGGAGTTAAATGACCTCTGGTCCGATCTATAAGCTGCCCCTCATTCTCGAGAGCCGCTTTGAGTAGTCCAAGGTGTCTGAGTTGTGGTGACCTCGACTCCGATCTATAGACAAAAAATTAAGGCCTTCTTCTTTCCACTTTCTCTCCTTAATGTTTCATTCCACCATCCGCCCAAAGATCCTTTTTTTAGTGTAGATGACTTGCCCTTTGAAAGCATTGGCTAGTGGATGTAAGTAATTTCCTTTCATGACTCCATAGCCCAATGGATGGCACTGTCTTGGTCTATCCTCTTTGCTGAAGCCTCCTGCTGTTTTGTTCCTTTCCTCCCATTACTTTCTCAGTCTATGATCTCATAACCAACCCAGCAACCCAACACCTAAATCATTTTAAACCCCCTTTTGTGCTTCATACCTAGCCTAATACCTTATTTGAGCTTCAAAGATATATCATTCTTTCTCTATTTGGAGAGATCCATCTCCGGGTCCAGGAGGCTAGATCCTAGGGCCCCAAAGTGGTTTGAATTTGTCTCATCTTTTGGTATTGCCAAATTTGCCAAAACATGGGAACCCCAACATAATGGCGACTCCACTGGGGATAGATTAGTCATCTTTGATTTGGTAAACCACTGTAGTGGACAGTAAGTTTTAAATCATCCACCTGGCGACTCCATAATTCCTGAATAATTAAAAGACTCCACTGGTGATCAGCAGGCCACTGATTATCCGTGGTTTCACATAAGACTCCACTGGGAGACCAATCGCAGTACAACATCATCCCTACCAAATGGAAGACTCTAATTTGAGCCCCCTTGAAGAGTTTCGTTGTGGAATATCAAATATACTGGCTCAACTCAGAAGCGACTCGAAGTCCAAAGCCTGCCCACCAAGTCCCCGAATAGGTGTCCGAGTCAAGAAAGTTTTTTTAGAAGTGCTGGCGGAGAGGTATGAAGCCGAGCTCGAACTTTTGAAATCACAAGAGAAATCATACGAGTCCAGAGACCCCAGAGCATTTTTGGAAAGTCTCCCGCCCCCTAAAAATGAAGAGATTCCGCTGTTGTTCGATGTGAAAGAAGAATATGATCCGACTCCCAAGAGCCACACTGAAGATGCAGTGGAAGATGCAATAACCGAAGCTGCCCAGGATGTAGACAACCTACCAATCATGGAAGGCCTAGGTGAAGAAAGTGCACAACATATGCTCATTGATCCTGTGGCAGAATACGTGGAGGCCCTGATGCGCTCAAATACTCCAGCGTTGATCCTTAGCACAAGCCAGTTTCATCAGGAAGGGTCACTACTAATGGTGACCACAATTTTGAAGGACCACAGGCAAAGCACCCTGTGGTTATCTCTGACAGGCAGCTAGTGCTCATACCCTTTTTTATTACTGCTTGATTGGCTGCATTGGCATTATTGTATCACCTAGAACATCAGAGATTCCCAGTTAGAGTAGGGTAGGTAGGAAAAGCTCAGTCTATGAGCATGTAGTTAGTTGTTTTCTGTCTTAGAATGTAGAGAAGAAACCTGCTAGACAGTCTAATCCTAGCAGGTAGTAGTAGAGAGAGAAGTCATATATCCAAATCATTACCTTGACATTCTCATTTGACTGTATGAGCTTATCATTACTCATACTTCCTCCTTTTGCAAGTCCAATATATCAGCTCCTCATGTCAAGCTTCAAAATCAGAGAAAAATCCCTAAAATCCCCTAAGAATTGGTATCGCACTTTCTCTATACATTCCCTGCGGTCCCGCACCTAAATCCCAGCCTGCCTGCGGAACCATACCGCACGTTCTTTGTGTAATGGGTGCGGACCTCTGTAAAACATAAAAAGGCGAGAAAATGAAGATAAAAAGTGAATTCCAGGTGAATTCTAGAAGGTTCTAGACGGGAATTTTCGGGAATGGATACGCTTTGAAGAGGTTCATGCATCCCTCACTTGATGGAGCTAACTCCTTGATGTAAGGAGCTTATCCCTTTGAAGGAGGATTCTATCCCTTCATATTTGGAACAAGAAACCTCCTCTTTTCCACTATAAAAAGAGGCCTTGGGTAGCCTCAAGGGGATTTCAAGCTTATGATATTTGAAGTTAAATGCTGTTGAAATTCAGACTTAGTTAACTAAGACTTTCTGTGAGGTTAAATCACTCATCCCCATTTGTCTTGGTTCAAAGAGTGCAATGCTTGTCAAATTAGAAGAGATTCCTGCTTCGGACCCCAGGAGGACCTGCACAACATCAAGGCACAGGTTGTAAAGGTTTTCTATATTTGAAGTTAATACAAATATACTCATTTCTCTCATTAAACTGTCGATTTATGGTTTATTTCATAAATTCCTTGATCATTATGATAAGTATGATTTATGATAATGTCTATACAGGTGCTGCTTAATCTTTTTGCTATTTTTTGACTGTAGATTCACGAGGAACGTTCTTTCAGTGCACGGGAAGGACTTCAACGAACTCAAGTAAGCGTTGGACATAAGGTAGGCCTTACACCTATATAGTGTTTTTATAAATCTTATATGCTTAGAGAGAGATTAGTATAATTGGCTGTTTGTTGCTAGTTACCTTTTGTACTAGAGAGATCGGTCTTGTCCGCAAGACGGATTAATCTACACAACAAAATGGGGACTCCACTAGGGAAAGAACTTGTTGTTTTTGGTTCTCTTTTATTTTTGATTTGAGGAAACGTTTTTCCTGGTTTTTGATTGATTCACATCTGTCTGGGTACTTTAGATTTTTTCTGTTTTTGAAAATTTAGAAGTGTTTTGAGTTTTTCTATAATTTTTCCTAGGACCGCACTCTGCATAACTTTGACAGTGCGGGCAGTTTCGCACTTTCTATATAGAAAACAGTGCGGGACCGCACCTGTCAACACTGCTTACATGCGGACCCTGTAAAAATTTTAGAAAATTTCTAGGTTTCTTTTTATAGTTTATTTTTTAGATCTTTGGTTTCTGCCCAGACTGGTTATTGTGTCTATCAAGAATTTATTGTGAATGAACTCCAACATTGTTAATGTTTTGATGATTTTCTAGAAGATTTTTGCCGATTGGATTGTTTTTCTTGCTTGGTCTTTGTGGTGATTCGAACTTTTGAAAATTTGCAGTATCTCAGATTACATTGATCTCTTTTTGTCTTTTGAATCCGACCTGATTGTGAAAACATCCTATGTTGAGAAATTAAGCCTTTTGATTTCTTTGCAAATCTTCGAAAAAACTTGCTTCAAAGTTTTGAATTTCATTTTTTGTAAAAACATATTTTGAATGTTTTTGATCTGCTTTTTATCTGAACGAATAGATTCTTAGTTTGCTGAACAACTAAGGGAAACATTCATAAAAAAAAATATAAAAAGATTTTACTCAATTTAGATCATAGTTTTCAAAATTAGATTTGGTAGTTTTGAATAGTTTTAGTTTTGTAGCTTTCTTTCGAAAGAAAATTGTTTTGAAGCTTCTTGTTTGGAAAAAGAAAAAGATTTTTCTTGTGAGCTTTGATAGTTTATTGAAAAGAGAAATAGTTTCTTTCAATTATTTTTCATGTTTGAAGAAGGAATTTAAAGGATTGCATTCTCTAACTCTTTCTTTAGATAGAAAGTTCATTGAAAGAAAAAAGAATTGAATATCATCATAGGTGCATTTTAGTGTTTTGGAAGTCGAGTCTTCACATCATCCAAAGTTTCATTTCCACACCCTTTGACTTAAGAAACAGCTCTTAAAAGTAACGCTTAAATAAAATTCATTTAGTAATCTTTTTATTTCTAGGGCTCTCATCACCAACATAGCTTAGGCTAGTATCTTGGAGTAGGGAGTAATTAACTCTCCAAGATAGCTAAAACAAACAAGTAGATAAATCTTGCGGTAGGAAGAATTCCAGTTGTTGCATGTATGCTCTGGGAAGCTCCTCTTAAAGGAGTTAAGCACGAGATCATATCTGAACCAGTGGGGTAATCAATCCTTCCTCATTTGGAACGATAGAATATATACACGTATTAAAAATGGTAAACCTCGGATAGACCATTGTCGAGGAGCCAGGGGTCACTTGTCGGTAAACCTTGGATTCTGTTCAAGGAGCCTTCAAGGGGATTGAGCTTTGTTACTCTGCCCTTGCGTGTGTGTCGGATTGTAGACTGTTCCCCCAGGTATATTTGTTTCAGTTGGTAACCTTAGAGGCCATAATCTTTAGGATTCTTTCCTAAGGTGACGGTGGAGGGAAGATCCCACTGTACCTGGAACAGACGTCGACTAGACTCACTTGGACTCTCTCGGGGGTTCTCTTCACTCGAGATGGTTATGTGAAGAAACTTGTGCGAGTCTGTTTCATTAAGCAGGTTGTCGGGGTAACTGTTCCAACCGCTCTTTTCGTGTTAAAATTCTACTAAGTTGGATTTCATCACCAACTAGTGATTTTAGTACGGAAAGTTACTTGTTTGTGTGTGGTTTGAACTCTTAGATTTTTTAAGCGAGTGATTCAATTGTTTGTTTCTTAGAGACTTTAGGTGTTTTCATTGAAATTTTTCTTTGTTTGCGTGTGATTAGATAATTTTTCATCATGGCGGAATTGTCGAGACAATCCCGGAGAATACAAGGGAAACCCCCTGAATTTACACCAGGTCATCTTGAAGGGCTTCGAGCTCTGGTACCACACAGTAGCCGTAGACTTAGATCAACAGAAGTTGAAACCTCTACTATTGTAATACATCCTGATCATCAAATTCCTACAACAGAATATATTCAAGAACCGATTTCAGGATCTGAAGTTACTGAAAATATTTCTCCTACTGGTGAATTATCTGACGAACCTGAAATCTCTGAACCTGAAACTGAGTCTTCTGTGTTAGAAACATCCTCAGGATTTATCTCACCAACTTCTAGCGATCCAGGTTCACCTAGGGTAAGAAATATCATTACAGAAAATCTTCCCTCTGGACTTATTTCTATTGAAGAACTTACTAATCCAGACGAAGACGTATCTCTTCCCGACTCCCCTCAATCGTTAAATCTTAGGGAGCGTGAATCTATTTTCTACAGCCCCATTCGAAATAATCCTTGGTATCTCTCTTTAACAGACTTTTTAGAGAATCTGGGTCTTGCTTTTTATCCACCTCGAGTTCCATTTCATCCTACGCCCAGAGGTTATTATCCGTCATCTATTATGGCTGGTGAGTCATCCATGTTTTCTCAAACGCCTGAATATTTTTTACATGGTGGTCCTTCCGTTCCTTCGGGATATCAGTCTTTTTCTGGTACTTTCTCGGGGGCAACTCCTCAACCTATCGAAAACGTGTTATCATCTGGTCTTGGTGGAATTAAAATTGAAACGTCGAATGCAGAGCAAGTTTTTATGATGTCTGGTAATGTTCCCAATCCTCAAGCTCAAGGCAGTCAGTTTCCTTCTGGGGGCCAACCTCAGGGAACTCAGTTACCGCCTGGGGGGCAACCTCAGGGTAGTCAATTACCGCCTGGGGGGCAACCTCAAGGTAGTCAGTTACCACCGGGAGTGTTCAAGGTAGCTTTTTCCCAGGACAACCTGTGGATCCATATTATTTTGGGGGGCAACCCCAAGGACAGTACATACCTCAGGTTTATCAACCTCAAGGACAGTACATTCCTCAAGGTCAACCCCAAACTCAATATGCTCCTCAGGGTCCTCAACAACCCCAACTTCAGTACGTGCCTCAAGGTTATCAACCTCAAGGGCAGTACCCAATGCAAGGTTACCAACATCCTTCTGGTCAACCATCTGTTCAAGGAGCCGGAACTTTACCTTATTATCAACCCTACGTTCAACCAGGTTTTGGTCCTTACGTTCAACCTTCTACGGGACAATACCCAGGAATGATGGTGTGGGATCCGTCCCAATATCAACAGCCTTTGCAGCCTAATGTGCAGTTACCTTATCAACTTTGGTGGTATTTTAGTTTGGTTCAACTGATAACACATTGACCAACTATTTACCTGCCTCAAACTCACACCTAGTTCGAGTTTAGCGAGTGCAGACTCATGCACCTGAACTCAGCCTTTAAACATGCCCAACTCTTTTTAACGATACGTTCAACTTCATTACACGTTTAGAACCTCTTGTAACCCAGGGATTCGAACATCCTGTCCGTCTGAATCCCTCAAGTCTCTGTACCTCAGTCAGGACCCTCAGTTCAGACTACAGTTCAGATCCCTGTAGGACAAGCCGGTACAAGTACAGTTGTTACGAGTCAACCTCAATTTACTTATCAACCGTACCAAGGACAACTGCAATTCGGTCCCTATGTTCAGAATCCGAGCTATCAACCATACCCTGGTTATACTTATCAACAACCTCAGTATGGTCCGATTCATCCTGGTTATCCAGGAGGTTACACAATCCCTAATGCTAATCCAATTCCTAGTTATCCTGGGTATCCGCCTCCTGGATCTGCTTTGGCTTCTCAAGGTTTTCGTGACCCTAACCGTCAATTACCGTTCATCGCAACTTTGGACTTACCTGATTTGACGCGCCTTACAAATGATCCTATTTTTATTATCATAACTGGTCGTCAATGCCTCATAAGTTGCCTAGTGATATACCAAAATTTGAAGGTAAGTCAGGAGAGGATCCATCAAATCATGTTATGACTTATCACCTTTGGTGTGCATCTAATTCGATTATTGATGATTCGATTCGCTTACGTCTTTTCCAAAGAACCCTCATAGGTCTTGCAGCCAAATGGTACATTGAGTTGCCACGAGGCTCGTTTCATAATTTCAGTCAGTTAGCAACGTCTTTCTTAACTCATTTCCAGTTGCCTGTCAGATACGAAAATGGCACAGAATTATTAACTTCGTTAAAACAATCTATGTCCACGTATATTTCTGATCATATTCATGAGTGGCGACGTAGACGACGTTTGGTGAAGGTTTATATTCCAGATCAAATTTTGGCAGAATGGTTTGTGAAATCATTATTGCCCAAGATCACTGAAGATGTAGCTAAGGCTGGTGTTGTTACTGAAGAGAAAGTAATTGCTCAGGCTCAGTACCTAGACCTCGTCTATACGCAGTCAGGTACTCTTCATGAAAAAATTCCCGATCTTCCCAAACAAGGTCAAATAGCTGCTGCTCCTTCAGGGTCTCATGCCACTGACGGTATGATTGGTACAATTAGTTCTAAAAGTAAGAAGAAATCCTCAAAGAATTCTTCTCCAATTATAACTTTACCTGATTCCCCGAAAGGAGAATCCTCTCAAGAAATTTCTGCCGATATTCATGTCGTTGAAACATCTACGGCAAAATCAAAATCCGGTGGTAAAAAAAAGGGGAGGAACAAAAACAAAAAGAATTCGAAAGAGAAAACAGATAGAGAAGAATCCAATGACGAGAAACGTAAACCTCGCTATCCTTTCTTCATTTGTGAACAAGATCACTTCACGAAAGAATGTCCATATCGAGAGGAAGTTACGAAACTCGTTAAAGGATCGCAACAACCTGCTGTCTTGAAGGATCCTTTTCCAGTTCAAGATAGTAAGATGATTGGTTCTTCCTCGACTACTTTAGAAGCACCTATTATGATGATGTCTCATGTAAGGGTTACGATGCGATCGCAAGATTACGGTTCTAAGAATCCCGTTGATGGCAAAGAAGGAGAGTCTTCTAATGCGAATACATAAAATACAACTCCTCCTGTTTCCGGTCCGCTACAGATCGAGAAACAAAATCCAGACTTGATAATCAAACCGCCTGCTAAAGGTGTTCTTCGTAAATCAGCTTTCAATCCACATGCGAGAGCTGCTCAAAATTACAACATTGTTGAAGATTTAGCTGTTTCTCCTTCAGAAATGTCGGCTTTGGAAGTGCTGCAATCATGTCCAGCACAGCGTAAATTATTATTGTCTGCCATAGGAGCTGTTGATGTTCAGGATTCTAACCTTATAATCTTCGATTTAGAAACTAGTACACCACATTTTCCTCATCAAATGGCTTTCCAGATTCCAGTGTTAGTAAAAAACAGACCTATTTTTCGGACTGTGATTGATGAGGGAGCTTCAACGTGTATTATGTCGATTCAGTGTTGGAAATCTCTTGGTTCTCCTACACTTAACCAATCTCCGACGATTCTAAAAGCTTTTGATGGTCGAGGTTTTCAACCTTATGGTATTTTGCAGGATTTACCCATAGGAGTTGAAGGGAAAATTGTTAATCTAGATGTGGAAGTGGTTGATGCCCCTCTAGATTACAACCTTCTACTGGGTCGTAGTTGGTCTTATGCTATGACTGCTGTTGTCTCTTCGGTCTTTCGACTTATAAAATTTCCATATCAAGGAAAGATCGTGACAATAGATCAGTTAACTTATTTTTCGTCAGACCCAGCCTCTACAGAAACAATCCAGCATGTTGGTAAAACGGTTATCCCTTATAAGGATGTTGGAGTAGGTTTGGTTAAAGATTCTGGTTTGCTAGGAACTTTTTCCTTTCCTCCTCCTAACGTATCGTCTTCTACTGCAAGTATTCATATGATTTCGTCAGACACTGTTATGTTTGATGATCCTTGGATCGTACCTTCCGAATCCGAGATAGATTCATTTGATGGCCTGATGCCCTTGAGTCCATTTGAAATTGCGTACCAGGCTGTACAGTATTTTTCCAACCCCTCTTCAACCAAAACCGATCCACTGAATGGGATCCAAGAGGAATCGCTTTCTATATCTAGTTCAGTTACAACGACATTTCCTGAACTTGTTCATACAGATGAGAAAATTCGTGAGTTTTTGTCTGTTGATGATTTACCATGGGAAGATCTACATCACCGATCTTCATTTTTACCTGAATTAGATCATTTTGAAGATGATTTCGCTTCAATTTTTACTGCTGAATATGCCAAGGAACCTCGGAATCCATTGCAAAATCCTGATTCTGAGTTAAATTTGGAAAATATATCTAGAACGGTTCCAATTGACATTTCAGTAAAACCAGGAATAATTGAAAACATTCATATAGGTGCTTGTTGTACGGATGAAGAAATTCGGACTTATAAAGCCCTATTTCAAGAATTTCGTGACGTGTTTGCCTGGTCTTATGAAGAAATGCCAGGAATTGATCCATCGATCGTCGTTCATGAAATTAAGACTTACCCGGATGCTAAACCTGTTCGTCAACGATTACGTCAAATTCATCCTAGAAAAGCTGCCGCTATAAAAGCTGAAGTTGAAAAATTACTTCGAGCAGGATTCATTTATCCAATTCCCTTAACGGATTGGGTATCGAATATTGTTCCTGTGACTAAAAAACAAGGAACGATAAGAGTATGTATCGATTATAGGGATATTAATCGAGCATGTCCAAAAGACAATTATCCAACTCCCTATATCGATCAGATAATCGATGATTGTGCTGGTAGTGAACTATTTTCCTTCATGGACGGTTTTTCTGGCTACAATCAAATAAATATACTCCCTGCAGATCAACCTAAAACAGCTTTCATTTGTCCATGGGGAACGTTTGCTTATTGTAAACTACCTTTTGGACTAAAGAACGCTGGAGCAACTTTTCAACGGGCTATGTCTTATGCATTTCATGACATTAAGCACATTGTTCAGCCATATCTCGATGATTTACCTGCTCATTCATCACGTAGGGCCGATCATCCCACTCATTTACGAGCAATTTTTATGAGATGTCGGCATTATCGGATAAGGTTGAATCCGCATAAATGTGTTTTCTGCGTCGAATCGGGTCGATTACTGGGATTTGTTGTCTCGAAATCAGGCATTCGCGTCGATCCATCGAAGGTTGAAGCTATTTTTAAATTGCCTCCTCCTTCGACTTTGCGCCAACTCCAAATTTTGCAGGGGAAAGCAAACTTTTTACGTAGATTTATTCCGAACTATGCCGAGCTCGCAAAGGGTTTTACCCGGTTGTTGAAACAGGACATTCCGTTCTTTTGGGATGAGATCGCTGATCGATCTTTGGATGCAATTAAACACGCGTTGACCCATGCACCGTTATTGCATCCTCCCAACTACAACCAAGATTACATTTTGTATCTCGCTGCTTCTCATTCCACCATTGGGATGGTACTAGTTCAGGAAGATGAATCTCACAATGAACATGTGATTTATTATCTTAGTCGAAATTTAAATCCGACTGAAATAAAATACACACATGTGGAGAAATTGGCCTTGGCAGCTGTACAAGCTGTCCAACGTTTTAGACATTACATCTTGTTACGTAAAACCATTAATTTCTAATTGCAACTATGATGTATATTTTGACCAAACAATTGCTAGAGGCAAATATTTGAATGGATAGTTATCCTGCGGGGTGACTTGGAATTTGAAAAATCAAGGCAAAAGGAAATCTGCAGTTTCTGAAGCTAATCTGAGAATTTCCATCTTGATATTAGCTTGATGGCAGAAAATTACATTGTGGACGAATCTTTGTTCTGTGATTACCTTGATTCATGGTATAGGGATATTATTGTGTATTTCTCAAACAATCTTTTCGACCAGATGTTCCACGTTCATTTGACAGAAAATATTCCTAATCCCAACGAGTATAATATTGTTGAGTAATTACACTTGTGACATGGAGCGGATTATTTTGTTTTAGAGCGTTGTCTAACTCATGAAGAAGGCAGAAGGTGTTAATAGCATCGTGCAAGGAACATGTGGCGGTCATATGTATCTGGCACTCTGTTTACAAAAGATATTGCATGCAGGTTATTTCTGGCCAACGTTGTTCAAAGATTGCATTTATGCAGTTCGGAAATGCCACAACTGTCAAAATTTTGATAGAAAAATGCGCGCGCCACCCGCTCCTCTTCACCCTATAATTGCTGTTGGTCCATTTGCAAAATGGGGTATCGATTTTATCACATGTAACCCTCACTCGGCCGGGGGGCATGCCTATATTATTCTCGCAGTAGATTATTTTACGAAATGGGCCGAGGCGATGCCTACATATTCAGCTGACGGCAAGACTGCTGCAACATTCATATTCAATCACATAATTGCTAGGTTCGGTGTTCCTCAAGCTATTATTACTGATCATGGAAGTCATTTTCAGAACATCATGATGACTGAACTAACAGAACAACTTGGCCTATGCCACGATAGTTCCACTCTGTACTATCCACAAGCAAATGGTCTGGTTGAAGCCATTAATAAAGTTTTAGTCACCATGATTAAACGAATCATTGGTATTCACAAGACGAATTGGCATTCCATGTTATTTTCAGCACTTTGGGCATATCGAACCTCAGTCAAAACATCAACGGGTTTCACTCCTTTTCAACTGGTTTACGGTTTGGAAGCTGTGTTGCCGATTGAATGCGAAATACCGTCACTAAAATTAGTCGTAGAATTACTTCCAGCTACTTCTGAAGAGGAGAAACGTCTCTTGTACTTAGCCCAATTAGATGAGAATCGACGAAATGCTGCAATAGAAAACGAGACTCATGTTAAAAGGATAAAAGCTCAGTATGATAGAAATGTGACCCCTCGAAATTTTTCGGAAGGAGACCTAGTTTTACTTTATGATCAAGCTAACGACAAGCTAGGAGATGGGAAATTCGTGCCTATGTGGCATGGTCCTTACATTGTGAAACGAAAGTTAGCAAAAGGGGCCTATGAGTTAATAGATTTTGACGGTGTCCCTTTGGATAAACCCAGAAATGGGCTTTATCTAAAGCGATATTACGCTTAAACGCTGGTGTGTTTTAGATTAAAAAAGTGTGCCTAGTTTAGAAGTGTGTTTTTGTCACTATGACTGCTTATCTGAGTTTTACTCTTGATATTGCAGATGTCGACGTCTCTTCAAACCTACATTGGTTTTGCTGATGGTGCTTGTCGTAGTACACGGAACATTTCTTCCGCACCTTGGGTTATCTATTCACCTTCTGACGAGTTAGTATCCATGCATGGGGTAAGCCTTGGTCAAACAACAAATAACATTGCCGAGTATAGTGCAGTGATTGAGTTATTATCTGAGTCCATATCATTTGGAATTCGGAGTTTGATTGTAAGGTTGGATTCTGAACTTGTTGTATTACAGCTTAACAGGGTTTATACCATTAGAAATCCAGTGTTATTATGGTTGTTTTTAAGAGTTCGTCTCTTGGAACGTGAGTTTGATTACATTGAATATCAGCATATTCCAAGACATTTAAATACATTAGCAGATTCAATTGCTTCTAGTATGATAAATAGACATTTGCAATAATTAAAAGCAGTAAAACAAATAACATTCACATATGTACACAGATAGCCGTCAAAATAGTGATATATATCATAGGAGTGTGTTCAAAAAATATACATCGTCTTCGATCATAGGTTGGAAACACCTTATGATCGGCAAAAATGATAATACAAAAGTACAAAAATGAGTCTACACGATCATCCCATCACTGATGATGATCTCAATAAGAAACAACTGCTCGGGCCACCCTGCATAGGAACCTCCTAAAAGGTCCTGGGACTCCAATCACATATCTCTGTAGCCTGAGAGGGATGTCATCTATGCTGGTCTCTGGTATATCTAGAGTCAAGCGCTCTAGATGATGCTCCAAATCAGTCAAAATCTCTACTGATTGGCCTGCTGGGGCTGGTGCGGGCGCAACTGGTTGTCTCCTCTCGAAAGGTTGGAGATGAGCTGGTCGTTGTGGACCCACGTCTGTATTCAAAAAAAATTTGGTTATTATTTTTCTAAGATGATAAAAAGCTAAAAAAATTAGAACTTAGAAAACGTTGAAAATGATTTTACCTGAATCATCCCACTGTTCCCCTGGAGGGAGAGACATCTCTCCGTCTCCGCGGAAATCTATCCCTGCATACGGAAAATCCTCTATCATGAAAAATTGGCGATCTAGCCAACGAAAATATGAAGCAGGGAATCGTACAATCTCAGTGCCCTCAACAGCATGACGGGCCATCAGCACGGACCAGCGAACCATTCTCGGTTCTCGAGGTCGACCGGCATCAACTGCAATACTTTGTGGAGCTAATTGAGGAATCCTCTCCAGAGCAAAAGAAACGACGATGGATCTGTATCCAAAGTTTTTTAGTTTCCCGGTTTTTGCTCTGGTAAGTTGGCATTTTATATTGGCCAACACAGCTTCACACCAGTTGAAGATGGTGCCGCGAAAACAGTCCACTGCAACACGCATTTGGGAACCAGTAGCCACATGAAGCGCGGCGCTCCCACACAGTTTGGTAACAGTAAATGCTATAACTTTCAGTTCAGGACGGATGATATGTTTTATGTCAATCCGTTTGTCCCGAGGATTTGCCTGATCATTGCAAAATTCGAGTTGAAGACTAGCGACAGTCTGGCCACCTGGCCTAGTCCCAAAAAAGGATACATGTTCGCCCCTCTTGGACAAACCAGTCAAAAAATATATATCTTCCAGCTCAATTTGGAGCCGGTTGCCACCAATGAAGAAACAATGGTCCTCCACATGCCATCTGTCTACCAACCATGTTAAGAGTTCCACTTGTTCCCTCATGCCAGAGATGGCCCAGAATTTGTATAAGCAGCATGCTTTTAATGCCCTTTGTGTGGGCAAATGAAGTATTGCAGCTTCATCCACTTCCTCATGCTCCCTTTCTCGCCAAATAAGCATCTTGTTAATCCTGCAACACAAAATAAGGCAAGTTAGAATGATTTCATTTAAAAAATTTTGGCAGAAAAATGAGAAAACCGTGTTTTAAAAGTGACCGCGCGGGTACCGCACCCGATCTTTGTAAACAGAGCGTAGCTACGCACGCGAGATGTGTGCCAGGTGCGGTACCCTCGATTTTTTCCCGTTAATAAAAAATCGGGGTCCGCAGGTAACCTGTGTCCCACCTGCGGACCCTGCGGGCGCATTTTTGAACCATTTTTTGCCCTAAAAAATCAAACTAAAGCCTAAAAATGAATTTCAAACGGATGAAAAACAAGATAAGGAGGTCGTGGATTACCTGGGGCTGACGATTTTCGATTCCAACGGTTGAATTTTCCAGAATCTTCACGGGAACTTTTTATCCAAAAGCTTTTTACTTTTCACTCTGCAACTGAACGGTAAAAATGAAATAGAAAAAGTCCTTTTTATAAGTTTTTTCGAATGAATGAATTTTTAATTTATTTATTTTTCACTTTAAAAGGGTATTTTTTTTAAAAGCATTTTTACTTATTTTAAACAGGTATGTGTAATGTTTTGAGTTTTTGTGCAGAAACAGGATTTTTCAGGTGAAATGATCGTTTTTCAACAAAGAGCATACTTTTATCACTTTTTCGGACTCTTTCAAAATTTTTACGAAAAAGCAAAACCTTGGAGTCCTCTTTTAAGCCCTTTTCAGACTCTCTAAATATGAAAAGATTGCCGAGTACTTGACTATTCGAACTCGTTAAAGTAAATGAACAGTCGTCCCTTCAGTATAAGTTTACCCCTTTTACGGACTGAAATGGACTATTTACGAAAAAGGTATACGTTGGCTAAATCAGGTCAACAGAGTTCTCTCTCGCATTATTTTATCCTTTTTCGGGCTCGAGAGACTAAATTTACGAAAAAGAACACCCATGGAGTTTTCTTAAGTTTTTCTTCTGACTCCCTAAAACTGAAAAACACCGAGTTTCTCCTATACTGGACTCGTTAAAATTTAACAGTAAAGGACCTGTTTAATTTTCAACAGGAACGAACCACTCCTTCTTAGGGTTCAAATTTTAAACTAAGTTGGACTCATCCGAAGGATGAGCTTATAATCAAGCAAATGTTATCCTCCTCAAGCTTGTCAAAAATAAAGAGGTACTTGCCAGAAATGGTGGGGGAAAAGAGAGAAAAATGGGCGTGTTTGTTGTATTTTAAATTGTCCGAAAACTCAGTCGACCACTCTTGGACACGACACTTATATTCACCTGGGTTGGGAAATCCTTTGCCTAACAGTTAATCAAACCACATTGAAAATTTTCAGCCGGTTTCTGGGTATTAGCTTTGAGTCAATTGTCACCAAGCCATCTGCAGTGTCGTTATGTGTCCAAGAGAACAGCTCAAATAAAACCATTCATCTGCAAAATATCTGTCATCCATCATTGACCATCCCTGAGTCAGTCCTTGCCAACATATTTTCAAAACTTGATCTATGATTTCGTGTTGTGGGCTTGCCTACGACAGATCGCTTTCTATCGACATCAGCACATTATCTAGAAAGTTGATCCAGAAATCGTCAGTACCTTGAAATCTGCATGCCTCAATGGCAGGTTTCTCGCTTTCGACGACAGGTTACATTAATGACCTTCGATCGAATGACTCCGTGACATGTTCGACTTCATCTCATTCATTCACATTTCATGGACTGTACTGAGTACTTTGAGAGCCATTGACATTACTGGTGGTTTCTCTCACACTTGTTAACAGTTCACATCATTGACTGGTAATCAAGTGGTTTCTACCATGTTTGACTTCGACACATTTATTCACATGGATAGAATCGTACTGGTTCGAGATGCGGAAATCAAGACCCTGGATCTAGTTTCCACCATCTAGGCTGCGAGGAGTTTTGTTGTCATCTATACAGTAGACTATTGATAAACAGATGGCTGCGTCCATACTGTGTCTACATATATCTGTACTATGATGTATTCAAAATCATTCCTATATCAGAACGATTTCAGTTAGTTTATAGTTAGTTTTTATCTGAGTATGGGAATGCCTACCTCAGTGATGACATATACATGTATATATTTTGTATTGAATGTTTTTACAGGTACCGACTGGGGTGTCCACAGGATGATCTTTGAAATGATAAAGTACTGCACTCTTCATATATGACAGACTACAACTTCATCTATTCCAGACTTTGCACTTTAGGGGGCAATTTGTTACACTGAAAACTGTCACCTTTCTGCTGACTGTATGAGCTTATTATTACTCATACTTCCTCCTTTTGCAAGTCCAATATACCAGCTCCTCATGTCAAGCTTCAAAATCAGAAGAAAATCCCCTAAGAATTGGTATCGCACTTTCTCTATGCATTCCCTGCGGTCCCGCACCTAAATCTCAGCCTGCATGCGGAACCATAACGCACTTTCTTTGTGTAATGGGTGCGGACCCCTGTAAAACATAAAAAGGCGAGAAAGTAAAAATAAAAGATGAATTCCAAATGAATTCTAGAAGATTCTGGATAGGAATTTTCGGGAATGGATACGCTTTGAGAAGGTTCATGCATCCCTCACTTGATGGAGCTAACCCCTTGATGTAAGGAGCTTATCCCTTTGAAGGAGGATTCTATCCCTTCATATTTGGAACAAGAAACCTCCTCTTTTCCACTATAAAAAGAGGCATTGGGTAGCCTCAAAGGGAGTTCAAGCTTATGATATTTGAAGTTAAATGCTGTTGAGATTCAGACTTAGTTAACTAAGACTTTCTGTGAGGTTAAATCACTCATCTATATTTGTCTTGGTTCAAAG
>JAXQQM020065212.1:0-23196 GCA_034641835.2 Pinus albicaulis | reverse complement strand
CCTATTGAACTTTGTTAGGACTCTATAATGTACCTTTTTTAACATACATTTTGCTATCATTCCACTCTTTTCCAGTCCATATTTAAAGCCTATACTATCACTTTCATCCATTCTTTCAAAGGTATATAACATTCTTCTCTTTACTATATGTTTAACTTGTTTTACATGTAATTTTACATTACTTTCATATTTAATCACTAATCGAAAATATATAGTTGCTGAAACAGTTTGAAGACTGCATTTAATTCATCATGACTATTTGAACCACGTTGTTGAAACCGTTTGAAGACTAAAGTTAATCCATCATGGCTCTCTGAAGACCACGTTGCTGAAATAGTCAGGATAGTATGCAAATCCCGTTGCTGAAATAGCCAGTGATTTGCGATTTTGAAGCAATATTTCAGGCATGATAGCAACAAGAAAGATAAGTAAGGAAGTTGTTACGCTGGCCGTAACAACTACACCTTGAAGCCAGTACTATCGTAACCATTGTAAAATTTTTTTGCTATGGAAGAACAGAAAGGTCCTATTTCAGTATAGAAGATTAGATTGGGTTAAAAATAGGATTTCTATAATGTAATCAATTGTAATAGATGTCTCCTCTTTAAAAAGAGGAAACATCAGCATTAGAGGGGAATTAGAGACTACGAGAGGTTTATCTTTGAAACAGAGAAGGAACATGAATCCTTTGTAATATGTACTTTTGACAGATGAATAAAATTTTGTTCTGAGAATTTCATTTTAATTCCTTCTTTTGGGGAATATTGTGAGAAGGAAAGGGCCCGCCTTTTTCACAAGATTCACCCATTTATTTCTGTAGTTTGTTAACTGTTCTTTTCGTTTATGCATTCTTAAACTCTGTTTTCTATAATCATTTATGCAGTATTGGAACTCTGTTATCTATTGCTGAAACTCTGTTACCATTACTTGTCGCATTGTTTTCATACAAATCATTCCTAGGTAATTGTGGATTACTTTAATTGGTAATATTTTTTAAAGAATGAGTTTGTGAAAGCTTGTTAGTCAGAAACATGCATTGAATATTCCTACTTGGGGAATAGGGTCTTGTTCTCTGTTATATCATAATTGGTCTTTCTTTCTGCAGATTGGTTTCCTTTCCTAGATTGTTGTCTTTTTAATGTAATCTAGGATTCTTTTGGGGATTGTCTGCAATAGAAAGATTGCCTTTTCTTTAACTCAAGTAGACTTCATTTTGTTGAAGCAAGGTGTGATTAGTGTAATTTTTACTACAACATTTCATTGCTTTTGAGATTGAGAATATACAGTGTGTGATTGCCTTTGAAATAAATAGACTTCCCTGGGTTGAAAATTTATGTAGCACTTAGTTGTTTAAATAAATAAGCAATTAAAGTGACCAGAATTTTGACGCCATTACCGGGGAAGGCAATTATAGATTTCAAAAACATTAATGTTTTTCTTTCAGATGTGCAGATTGCATGAGAGGATGCAGAGCCCCTAAGAAAACTAACCCTACAGGTGGCAAGGGAAAAGGAAGGGGAGGAAGAAATACCTTTATTGACGAGATTGTATCAAAATCTGAATCCTCTCAGAGGCTAAGCTCTTGAAGGCCCATCCCTCAACATTCTCCCCAATCGAACTACGAAACAGAAGAAATTGTGAGCCCTAAAAACATTGAAGAGCTAGTAGAAAACGTTGAAGAACCAACAAAAATCATTGAAGATCCAGTAGAAAGTGTTGAAGAGCCAGCATAAAACGTTGAGGAACCAGCAGAAAACATTGAGGAGCCAGTAGAAAACATTGAGGATTGAGCAAGCGCAGTAGGACATCAAGCAATGGAAGGGAACAATGATGAATTCTTCGGAGGAGGACCAGTAGATCCTGAAGGAGGAAAAGATGAGAACTCTCTCTCTACCTTGGGGTTTCCTATTGGTGATCTCCCTAGAGGAGCAACCCCCATGAATAATATCCCACTTTCAGCTTTACCTAACTTTCATGGTTTATCTTCGGAAGATCCTGATGATTTTCTTTTCGAGTTTGATATATTATGCAGAAGTTATGATTACATTACTAATGCTAAAAAACTGAAGCTATTTCTAGCAACATTAAAAGGAAATGCATTAAGGTGGTTCATGAGTCTTGGAGTCCATGTAATCACAACATGGGAATAGATGAAACAGAAGTTTCTGCTTAAATATCAAGACTACTGCTGAACAAGAGAGAAAAGAGAGGAACTATTTAAGATGGTACAAAAGGAGGACGAGAATCTGGAGGACTTTGCGGAAAGACTAAAATACAACCTGCAGAGATCCAATCATCCCGATGTAAGTAAGGATATTCCTAAAACAATATTATTGAAAGGGATAAGGGATGACTTTTTAGATATCCTAAATATGATTGGTAAAGGGGACATATCTAAAGAATCATATGATGAAATTTTTAACCTTTGTAAAAGATGTTCAAGAGGAGCTGCAAGGAATAGATCAAACAGCAGGGATACCACATATTCAAGAGTTCAAAAATCGGCCAGTGGAGGAGAAACAAGAGCCGAAATAGGTAATTTACTTGAGGAATTTAAAACTGAAATGTTAAGTTCTTTTGCTTCACAGATTGACACCTTGTAGGTTAAGAAGAAACAAGCCAAAGCAGAAGAAGCTTTGGCTGTCTTTTGCCCCAAATGCAGAGATAAACACCCACTAAGGGAATGCCCATTGGACAAGGTGCCAATTTGCACCCTTTTTGAGAAAGATCATGAAACACAACAATGCCCTTCTTTACCAAGAATAAAAGCAGCGTTGCAACCAACTAAAGAAGAAGCTGAAGCAGTCTATCTGCTGACACAGAGAAGGCAATGGCAACCACGAGGATAAGGTATGAACTCTAATATGCCATTTACATCTTCTAATCGTTGGAACAATTATCCTTCTTTTAGTTAAGAAAATTACCCTCCCTTTAACCAAATGCAATACCCACCCTTCAATCAAATGAATTACCCACTCATGCAACAAACAAACCCTCCCTTTGTAGATCCAACAATGTGGACTCCTTGGCCTCCACAACAACAATCTTACTTTAACGAGTGGAATTCGAATTGGAGGGGTCAACAACTCCCTTTTCCAAATCAATTTCCTCAATTTCAACAACCACTTCCTCTACCATCAAGTGCTCCACCAAATAATCAAATGATGAGACCCCAACTACCTGTACAACAAAATCCTAACCCCATTAATAAAGCTGTGCAAGTTATTGATATTCATAACCAGCCTATATTTCCTGTTTTCCCTGCACAATGTAATGACATTCATTTACAATCTGGGAAAATAGTTGAACCCATTATTGATGATGTTACCTCTTCCAATTCTGATAAAGAAGAAATTGAAAAACGTGATTCACATAAAGACATACAACCACCTTCTAATAAGGGTGCTGAAATAGCAGAGCCACCATTCCCTAAGCATTTAGTTTTAACTAGAACACCTGAGCCACCTGCTTTTAATCTTCTAGGGGAATTGCAGAATATGTATGTTAAAATTCCACTTTTACAGGCACTAAGAGATGTACCAATTTATGCCAGAACTATGAGAGATATTTGTGTTAAGAAACCCAGTAGGAAAGCTAAATATCCCCTTACAGTCCATGTTATGGGTGATCTATTTTCATTAAGAGCTTGGTTCAAGATTCACCCATTTATTTCCCTAGTTTGTTAACCGTTCTTTTCATTTATGCCTTGTTAAACTCTGTTTGCTGAAATCATTTATGCAGTATTGGAACTCTGTTATCTATTGTTGAAACTCTGTTTCCATTACTTGTCACATTGTTTTCATACAAATAATTCCTAGGTAATTGTGGATTATTTTAATTGGTAATCTTGTTTACAGAATGAGTTTGTGAAAGCTTGGTAGTCAGAAATAGGTGCTGAATATTCCTACTTGGGGAATAGGGTATTGTTCTCTGTTATAGCATAATTGGTCTTTCTTTCTGTAGACTGGTTTCCTTTCCTAGATTGTTGTCTTTTTAACTATAATCCAGGATTCTTTCGGTGATTTTCTTCAATAGAAAGATTTCCTTTGCTGTAACTCAAGTAGACTTTTGTTTGTTGAAGCAAGGTGTGATTAGTGTAATTTTTACTACAACATTTAATTTCTTTTGAGATTGAGAATATATAGTGTGTGATTGCCTTTGAAATAAACAGACTTCCCTGGGTTGACAATTTATGTAGCACTTTGAATTGTTTAAATTAATAAAAAATTAAAGTGACCAATAACATTTGTTGTTACGGGAAGCGATTGTAGATTTTAAAAGCATTGATTTTTTCTTTCGGATGAAGCGGTGCATGAGAGGATGTAGAAGCCCCAGAAAACTAACCCTACGAATTGGTAAGGGCAAAAGGAAGAGGAGGAAGAAAAGACCTTTATTGAGATTGTATCAAAAGTTGAATCTTCTCAAAGGCTAAGCTCTCGAAGGCCAAAGCCTCAACACTCCCTTCAATCGAATTACGAGTAAAAGAAGTTGTAAGCCCTAAAAACGTTGAGGAACTAGCGAAGCCCGGCGAGAGAGTGTTGAAAAGCCAGCAAAAAGTAGTGAATAACGAGACAACGTTGAAGAACGGTAGAAAACATTGAGGAGCAGGTAGAAAACATTGAGGATCGAGCAAGTGCGGTAGGAGATCGAGGCAATGGAAGGGAACAATGAAAGATTCTTCAACGGAGGACAAGTAGATCCTGAGGGAGAGGGAAAAGATGAGAATTCTCTCTCTACCTTGGGATTTCCTATTGGTGATCTCCACTGGGATAACCCCATAGAAAAACATCCCACTTTCGGCTTACCTAATTTTCATTGGTTTATCTTACGAAGATCCCGGAGTAGGTTTCTTTTCAAGATTGATATATATTATGCGAAGTTATGATTATGTTAATAATGCCCAAAAGCTGACTATTTCTAGCAACTGTAAAAGGAAATGGGCTAAGAATTGGTTCATGAGTCTTGAGGCCATGTAATCACAACATGGGAACGAGATGAAACGAAGTTTACTGCTCAAATATCAAGACTACTACCGGGCCCAGAGAAAAAAAAGAGAGGAACTATTTAAGATGGTACAAAAAGGGGAGGGACGAGAATTTGGAGGACTTTGTGGAAAGGGCTACGATACAACCTACGAGATCCAATCCCCTGTCAGAATTAGCAAGTAAGGATATTTCTTAAACAATATTCTTGAAAGGGGTGAGGGATAATTTGTCTAGATATGCTAAATATGCTTGGTAAAGGGGACATATCTAAAGAGAATCATATGATGAAATTTTTAACCTACGTAAAAGATGTTCAAGAGGAGGCTGCCGAGAACGAGATCGAAACGGCGGGGATACCACATATTCGAAGAGTTCAAAAAATCAGCCGGTGGAGGGGAGCAGAGGCTGAAATAGGTAATTTACTTGAGGAATTTAAAACTAAAATGTTAAGTTCTTTTGCTTCAGTTGATACCTTGCGGGTTAAGAAGAAACGAGTCGAGACGACGGCCTTGGCTATATTTTGCCCCAAATGCGAGGATAAACACCCACTAAGGGAATTCCCATTGGACAAGGTGCCAATTTGCACCCTTTGTGAGAAAGATCATGAAACACAACAATGCCCTTCCTTACCAGGAATAAAAGCAGCATTTCAACCAACCGAAGAAGAAGCTGAAGCAGTCTATCTGCTGACACAGAGAAGGCAATGGCAACCACGAGGACAAGGTATGAACTATAATATTCCATTTACATCTTCTAATCATTGGAACAATTATTCTTCTTTTAGTCAAGAAAATTACCCTCCCTTTAACCAAATGCAATACCCGCCCTTCAATCAAATGAATTACCCACCCATGCAACAAACAAACCCTCCCTTTGTAGATCCTGCAATGTGGACTCCTTGGCCTCCACAACAAAAATCTTACTTTAACCAGTGGAATTCAAATTGGAGGGGTCAACAACTCCCTTTTCCAAATCAATTTCCTCAATTTCGGCAACCACTTCCTCTACCATCAGGTTCTCCACTGAATAATCAAATGATGAGACCCCAGCTACCTATACAACCAAATCCTAACCCCAATAATAAAGCTGTGCAAGTTATTGATATTCAAACCCAACCTATACTTCATGTTTTCCCTGTGCAATGTAATGACATTCATTTATGATCTGGGAAAATAGTTGAACCCATTATTGATGATGTTACCTCCTCCGATTCTGATAAAGAAGAAATTGAAAAACGTGATTCACATAAAGAGGTACAACCACCCTCTAATAAGGGTGCTGAAACAGCAGAGCCACCATTCCCTGAGTGTTTAGTTTTAACTAGAACGCCTGAGCCACCTGCTTTTAATCTTCTAGGGGAATTGCAGAATTTGTATGTTAAAATTCCACTTTTACAGGCACTAAGAGATGTACCAATTTATGCTAGAACGATGAGAGATATTTGTCTTAAGAAACTCGGTAGGAAAGCTAAAGATCCCCTTACAGTCCATGTTATGGGTGATCTATCTGCATTAATGTCCAGTAAAGCTCCTCCAATTAAATATGGTGACCCCGGCCATCCTACTGTGACATTCCAAATTGGTAAAACAATAATCCCTCAAGTTCTAGTAGATTCAGGTGCTGCTATAAACATTATGACTCTTGAAAATTCACAACTGTTACAGCTAAAGAACGTAATCAGAGATACACCAACCATTCTAGAGTTAGTTGACCACTCTACAATCAAACCAGAAGGATTTATTGAAGACCTAGTCATCTCAATTGAGTCCTGGAATTACCCATCTGACTTTGTGGTGTTACAGACTAAAACAAAGTTGGGGGGACATCCTTTAATTCTGGGAAGGCTCTAGTTAGCTACAGTCGATGCCTTTATCAGCTGCAGATCTGGTTCAATGACAATTTCCAATGGATATGAAACTAAGTAGCTTACTCTTTACCCTCACACTACACCCATGATTAATAATGATAATTTTGTATGGATTGACTATGATGATCATGTTATTCAACCTATTTTGACTATCGGACAAGCTTTAAGCCTTAAAGATACCACTGAGGATGAGGTAATTAATAATTTTATTTGTGAACCCTCCTCGGTGATTCCGGAAACATATAATCAACTGGCTGCAATTTTGAAATCAGATAACCAGCAAAAGCTTAAACCTGAAGATCTTCCTCAAACATCAACCACCATCTCTTCTAAGAGCATAACAGTAGAAATTGAACCTGGCAAAACATTGAATATAAACCCCAATTTGACAGTTGTTGAAACACAACAATTAATGAAATTACTTCTTGAAAATAAAGAAGCATTCGCATGGGAATATACAGATATGAGGGGAATCTCTCCTGAATTATGTACTCACCGGATCTATATTAAGGAAGGTTGTCGACCAGTCTGTCAACCCCAAAGATGAATGAACCCTAATTTAAGAGAAATTGTCAAAGAGGAACTTCAAAAATTGCTTAATGCAGGGTTTATATACCCTATATCTGACAGTGAATGGGTTTCCCCATTGGTAATAGTTCCTAAGAAAAATGGGAAATGAAGAGTGTGTGTAGATTATAGAGCCTTAAATAAAGCCACTCAAAAGGATCACTTTCCTTTACCGTTCATTGATCAGGTGTTGGATAGTTTGTCAGGGAAGAAATTCTTCTCCTTTTTAGATGGGTTTAGTGGGTATAACCAAATTAGAATTGCACCCCAAGACCAAGATAAGACCACTTTTACTAGTCCTTGGGGAACTTTTTCTTATAGAGTTCTCCCATTTGGACTATGTAATGCACCAGCAACCTTTCAAAGAGCAGTTATAGGAATATTTTCTGATGTGCTTAATGACTCTATGGAAATATTTATGGATGAATTTACTCCTTATGGTGTGTCTTTTGAAGATGCATTACAGAACCTTGAGAAAGTACTTAAACGATGTATACAAGCTCACCTCTCCTTAAGCACCGAAAAATGTCATATGATGATGAGTGAAGGAGTAGTGCTTGGACATTTTATTTCATCTCAAGGAATTCAGGTGGATCCATCCAAAATACAAGTTATTCAGAACCTTCCTATTCCTAAAACAAAAACATATGTGAGAAGTTTCTTAGGACATGCAGGATATTACAGGAGATTTATTAAAAAAAATCCAAAATATCTTCTCCTTTGTTTGTGTTACTTATGAAAAATGTTGAATTCAAGTGGACTAATCTTTTCCAGGAGGCCTTTGTAGAACTCAAGCATCAGTTATCCATAGTTGCTATTTTGAGGGGACCTGATTGGGCACTTCCCTTTCATATATCTTCTGATGCTTCGGATACTGCAATTGGAGTTGTCTTGGGACAAGAGGAAAACCATCTCCCTTGTGCTATTTACTTCATTAGTAAGAATATGACTCCTGCTGAGCTTAATTATACAGTTACCGAAAAGGAATTTTTAGCAGTTATTTATGCTATTAATAAATTTTGACATTACATTACTGGTTACTCTACTTTTGTCCACACTGACCACTTGGCTATCAAGTATTTAATGAACAAATCTGTCACAAATGCTCGAGTCACCAGATGGTTATTGTTATTACAAGAGTTTGATATTACAATTGTAGATCGACCAGGTAAAGAAAATGTTGTTGCTGATTTCCTTTCTCGGTTAAAAGTTGATGATAATACTCCAGTAGATGATTCCTTCCCTGATGAATATTTATTTGCAATTTCTGCTCACTCACCATGGTATGCAGACATTGCCAATTATCATGTTGCAGGGAAGTTACTATCACACATATCACATCAAGAGAAAAGAAAAATCATTCAACAAAGTGCTCGGTATAGTTGGATAACTGGATGTCTTTTCTACACAGGACTTGATCATGAAATCCGAGATGCATTAGAGAAGATGAGGTTTATGATATACTAAAAGCTTGTCATGATGACCCTTGCAGAGGGCATTTTGCTGATAAGAGAACGGTACATAAAATTCTTAGGATGGGTTATTATTGGCCCTCACTCTTTAAAGATGCAAAGAAATATGTTCGGGCTTGTGATAGCTGTCAGAGAATGGGTCAACCTAATCATAGAGATGAAATGCCATTAAACCCCCAGGTAATACTTGAACCATTTGAAATATGGGCCTTAGATTTTATAGGACCCATTAATCCTCCATCCAACCAAAGAGTTTATATATTAGTCTGCACAGATTACATGACTAAATGGGTGGAGGCTAAAGCACTCCTTAGAGCTAATGAAGAAGTTGTCCTAGCTTTCCTATTTGAAGAAATATTTGTTAGATTTGGAGTCCCTAGAGAGCTAGTTACAGATGGAGGACCTCCTTTCACTTCTCATGGTTTCAAAGCCACCCTTCAGAAATATCATATTCATCATAGAATGACTACACCATACCACCCCCAAGCCAATGGACAAGTGGAGAGTACAAACAAAGTAATAGAAGCCATTCTAACAAAAACAGTGAAGGAAAACCAAAAGGATTGGTCTCAAAGGCTCCCTGAAGTGCTATGAGCTTATATAACTACCTGGAGAAATACTACAGGGTTTTCTCCATTTGAATTGGTTTATGGTAAAAGTGTTGTTTTTCCTGTGGAATTTGAAATTAAAACCTTAAGGACTGCTTTAGCTGTTAACCTTGATTTGACTGATGCACAGACAGCTAGGTTGCAGCAGCGTCATGAATTGGATGAAAAAATATTAGATGCCATTCATCAGACAACTATGATCCAACAACAAAGAACAAATTGGCATGATAAAATAATCAAGCATAAGCAATTCCAAAGAGGTAATTGGGCTTTATTGTATGATTCTCGGTTTGAAAATTTTCAAGGGAAACTACATACAAGATGGCTGGGACCTTACGAAATAGATACTGTTTTTCACAATGGAACAGTAAGGCTCTTAAAAATTGATGACTCTAAAACACCACTATTAGTAAATGGTCATCGGCTTCATTTGTATCAGCGCCCCATTTCCAAAGAAGATTTTAAGGCCACTTGCATGGCAGATGCACATTATCTCTTTTTAGGGGAGCCTTCTGCTCCTCATTGCATTTGATTTTTCTGCATTGTATTTTTTTTAGTATTATATTAGATTTCTTAAACTAATAATCCCTGTCAAGGGCTGGCATGTTACAATTGATTATTTTGCAGATTCTTGATCTAGGAAAGGCTTACCAAGGAAGGACAGTTTCACCACAAGCAGATTCAAGCTTCATTTTGAGAAACAATGCTCCTTTCACTTCAACCCATTCACAGTCCATTTCCTTATCTTTCAGTAAAATTTCATCATTCATTCCCTTCATTCCTTTTTCTCTTTTCATGTCATTTTCCCTATTTTTCCATTGCTGAAACACCAATTTTCAGCAAATAATTTCCCCATTTTTCACATTGCTGAAACACCATTGTTCAGCAAAAATTTTCCCCATTTTTCCACTACTAAAACATCACTCCTTAGAAACACTTTCCCTATCTTCCCATTGTTGAAACACCACTCTTCAGCAGCATTTCATCCATTTTTCCCGTTGCTGAAACACCATGTATTTCTCCAAAGATATGATTATGCATCATTTTCTGTCATCAAACCATCTTCTTCAATTCTTTCATTCTCACTTCTCTTATTCCTTATGTTAATCATGTCCTTTCACTGCCTTCTCCTATGAATAAACAGAACTCTAATATAATCTCCCTCATGTTTCAAAAAGCTTCTAAAGTTCTTCCATGATTATTGAGCTATTATAAGCAAGCACTATATTTTTCAAAGTACAAATCAAAGGTAAACATGAGGTATGTAAATTTTATATGTAAGTACAATTAAACTATGGTTAAATGAGAAGATTTCACAAATCCCCATACATTTAAAGTCATTATTTCAACTGTAGTTGGGGGGAATATCGAAATTATATGCCATCATTTCACAACATGCCAATTACCGTCATATTTCTTACCCATTACCTCGCCTCTTCACTGTTATTCCATGTTCTCATTCGCAAAATTTACTCTGTTTGAAGTCTGGTAACTTCGCTCTTTGACTGTGCATTTTACCAAAGCTAGTTAACTATGGGAGGACCTGCTATTCGACACGATCTTGGCTCGATAGCTCTGCTTGAATTATACCCAGAGGTGTATCAGATTTTTCAGCAGGCATGCTGAGTAGAATATTTTTAGAGGCTTCAGGAATTTGATCCTCAACAGGTCCTTGAATTTGCACGAAATCTTCAGGAAGATCATTCTACTGTCCAGGGAGTCCGAATTCCAGTCTCAGAGGGTGACATAGCACAGGTTTCAAGTCTGCCGGTCACTGGCACTCAATGGTTTAGTCGAAAGCATATTATTCTGAATGCACAACAGGATTTTCTTCTGCCAGGAGAACAAGTAGAGCCTAAAGGCCAGGGTGTCCAACTTCACTCATTACCGCCTCTTTGGCTGAAAGTTGCTGAATTCGTCAAACATTACCTCACTTGTGAAGGTCGCTACCAGGTAGTCTACCAACATGATTTTGTATTGTTATATCATTTACGACATGGTCGACTGCTAAATATTCCTTATTATTTACTTGGGTGTATTAAGAATATGTCACATAATTGTAGACAGGTAAAATTCCCACTCCTTTCCCTCACCCATCACCGTCTTTTTCAGCTACTGATTCAGAAGGGTTTTGCTCAACAAAACCCTCCTTTAAACAACCCACCCATAGACCCTCAGCAAGTTGCTGAAATTCCTCAAGAAGCTACTAAAATTCCTCAAGAAGTTGCTAAAAATCCTCAAGAAATTCCTGAAAATCCCCACGAGCAGCAACCAGAGAACATCCTTAACCTTCTTGTAATTCCACCTGAAGAACCAACTAATCCAGTTAACCCTCCTTCCAGTCCATCCCACAACCTAGCAGAATCATCTGAGCCTACTGTCCATATTCCCAGTGATGATTCCCAAGCTGATAACCCCTCCCCCCTCTATTTGTAAAAGAAAAAGGCGAGTCACAACTTCCTTTCTACCAAAAAGACAAACAAGGGCCACAACTAAAGCAGCTACCTGCTCTGATAGCCCTTCTCCTCGGGAAAAACCCTCTCATAAAAGGAAAAAGAAAACTACAACTTTTTCTGCTTTCCTACCTAGGAGATGAATGAGGATGTCTATTGAAACAGAAACCATTGCTACTACCCCTAACCCTGCAACCATTTTGTTAAAACCCCATACACCACCACCCTCCCAAACCCCGAAATTATTACCTGTCTCACCCAGTGGCACTGAAACACAAGAACCAGATGCCCAGGGTACTGTGACATCATTCTCTACAGAACAAGTAGCTATCACACAAGAACCATCTACTTAGTTAGTAGTTGTCCCACAAGAACCAGCTACTCAGTCAGTAGATGAAACACAAGAACCAGCTACTGATGTACATGAACTAGATGCCCAAGATGCTACTCATTCGGTAGCTACCACAAAGGAACCAGCTCTAGCTGAAACACAAGAACCAGATACAGCTGAAACACAACAACTAGTTCCTGAGACTGCGACTGATACACAAAGCCCAGTCACTTTGGCTTCCCTCCTACAAGAAAATGAGTTTCTAAGATCAAAATTGGAAACCTATAAGCAACAATTGGTGATAGCAAAGGAAGCCTATGACAAGGAGCTCAATTTTTACATCCTAGCTCATGCAGCATCCATCGCAGACAAACACACAGAAAATGATCAATATAAGGAATATATGTGCAGCCAATGTGAAAATATTTATCAGCAAACGGGATATAAGATAGTTCAAGTCCCAATGTCGGGAGCACCTACATCTTTTGCAATAAAAGAGGAACACCCTACTGTTACACAAGAACCAGTAGGGCCTTCCAAAATTTCAGAAAAATAAGTGAATTTACAAGTACACCAGCCTATTGTATCTGTTAAATCTGTAGTTCCTGTTGTTATTTCTACTCCGACTATACCTCAGCCTACCACTTGCAATGTTGAAACACAAACTGAACCATGGGATGAACTAAAAATAATTAACAAGTGGAGGAAAGAGTATGCCATTTCGCAATATAAAACCCTGCAGCAACACAAATTAGTTTGGCAGAATCATATATATTCAAACTAGGAGATCTTGGAGCAAACACTCCAGCAATCTAGAGTTTATAAGAAGGAGAATAAAGAGCTAAAAGGAAAATTTCTCCTAATGTTTGAACTGGTACAAAAATTATTGGCTGCTAGGAAACCATCTCTGAATTACTCTCTATTCCTCACAGAACGTATTGCTTACTTTCAATTGAAAGCAATTAGAGATGAAAGACCTCATGAGGTGCTTACATATGAATAGTTTGTGAAAACATTTGTAGAAGCCTCTACCAGTGATCAACACTTATTGTGTGAATTGTATCTTCACAATGAAGCCATCCCTTAAAACAAAAGGTTTAATCTTAACCCTCTTGTTGGCGACATTCAGATTAGGGCATTTGCCCCTTTCCTTGCTAATCATATTACATGGAAGAATGATTTTCTAGCAGCGAGGCATAACGAAGATAACCATCTTCTCTGGATAAGGCCAGAACCCCATAACCCTGCCATCTTTGTGGCAGAATATTATCAATTTTTGAAGAAACCAGGGATGACTGAACATATACGGCAATTAGAGGCTTCAGTACTTCAGTGCCAACATTTTATTCAGGCCAAAGAAACTGCTACTTTAAGAGAAAATAATATGTTTTGGCAAAAATATTCTAAGGAAAAGCAGAAGTACAATCCTTTCAGTCCTACTAATCTCGAAACTACATTCTCTAGAGTACCCAATTACATCATATGTGTTTAGCAATGCGCTGAAAAGTGGATAGGGTACCACTTTCATTTTCCTATTTTGTGGATGCCAGCAAAGGAATATCATACTCATCATAGGTTGGCCAACAAGGATGAAGCAGCGGCCTGGCAAAGATTGCAAAATGCGCAAGGATTCAGAGCCTTAACAGACATTACCTTCCATATCTATTGCTTAAGTAACTTACATGCCAAAAGCCAGTATCCAGACTCTGATTCAGATTAAAGTTGCCTAAGGACATGCAACCTTTTAAGTTGGGGGGATGTTAGGACTCTATAATGTACCTTTTTGACCATACATTTTGCTATCATTCCACTCTTTTCTAGTCTATATTTAAAGCCTATATTATCACTTTCATCCATTCTTCCCAAGGTATATAACATTCTTCTCTTTACTATATGTTTAACTTGTTTTACATGTAATTTTACATTACTTTCATATTTAATCATTAATCGAAAATATATAGTTGCTGAGACAGTTTGAAGACTACAGTTAATTCATCATGGTTGTCTGAAGACCGCGTTGCTGAAACAGTCAACATAGTACGCAAATCCCATTGCTGAAACAACCCGTTATTTGCAATTCTGAAGCAGTATTTCAGGGAAGACGGCAACAAGAAAAGACAAGTAAGGGAGTTGTTACACTGCCCGTAAAAATTACACCTCGGAGCCAGTACCATCGTAACCATTGTAACAACATTTTGCTATGGAAGAACAGAATATTATAATTTAGTATAAAAGATCAGATCGAGTTAAGAATAGGATATTCTATGATGTAACCAATTGTGTAATAGATGTCTCCTCTTTAAAAAGAGGAGACATCAACATTAGTGGGGATGACAGACTATGGAAGGTTTATTTGAAAGAGACTTACAGAGAAGGACGTGAATCCTTTGTAATATGTTACTTTTGACAGATGAATAAAAGCTTGTTCTAAGCATTTCATTTTAGTTCCTTCTCCAGGGGAATCTTGTGAGAAGGAAAGGGCCCACCTTCTTCACAAGATTCATCCATTTATTTCCGTAGTGTGTTAACTGTTCTTTTCATTCATACCTTGGTGAACTCTGTTTGCTGAAATCTTTTATGCAGTATTGGAACTCTGTTATCTATTGCTGAAACTCTGTTTCATTGTTTTCATACAATTCATTCCTCGGTAATTGTGGATTATTTCAATTGGTAACCTTGTTTACAGAGTGAGTTTGTGAAAGCGTGGTAGTCAGAAATAGGTGTTGAAGATTCCTACTTGGGGAATAGGGTCATGTTCTCTGTTATAGCATAATTGGTCTTTTCTTCTGCAGATTGGTTTCCTTTCCTAGATTGTTGTCTTTTTAAATGTAATCCAGGATTCTTTTGGTGATTGTCTGCAATAGAAATATTACCTTTGCTGTAACTCAAGTAGAGCTTCATTTTGTTTGAAACAAGGTGTGATTAGTGTAATTTTTACTACAACTTTTCATTACTTTTGAGATTGAGCATATACAGTGTGTGATTGCCTTTGAAATAAACAGACTTCCCTGGGTAGACAATTTATGTAGCACTTGATTGTTTAAATCAATAAGAAATTAAAGTGACCAACAGGTTGGAAAATAATCTACACAACATACTGGCAGCATAACAATAAGGCGAAGGAATTTGAGAAATTGGGTACGTACCGAGTTTATCTCGCTTCAAATTTCCCTGGTATTCCTTCCATTCTTTGATGACTTTCATGAGATCTAGATGCTCTGCTCTAAAGCTTTGCAGAAAAGCTTTGTCATACTTCTGCTGCGGGGAGGGTAGATGATACATTTCTTTTAAGTCTTCTTCCCTGAAAGATCTTAAGTCTTCTCCCTTTGAATATTTTAATTTCCTGTCATCTATGCTTAAGTGGTCAATTACCCACTTAACCATGACTGTGTAAGGGATAATTTTCGATCTTGTTGCTACCTTGTGGATGAATGAACATGCAACATCAAAGTAGGTCGTGTTTGAAGTAGATGTCGTGCATGTTGTAGAGATTCTGGCTATTACTCTTGGTTTTTCATCTTCAAACAATTTATACATTGTTTCCCATGAGGAACTGTCACATTCCTTGTTGCAGGTGGTGTCTAAGAATAAGGGAGACATCTCTGAGTCTTCAGTGGGGAGTGCTTCAGAAATCTCTTTTCCCTTCTTTCTCATTTCAATTTTCCTTGATTCGTTAAATGGTTTCCTGATTTTAAGTAAAAAGGGAGAGCATTAAAAATATAGATAATAGAGATTCAAATCCATTGTTAATATCAAACATGTGTGAATAGATATGAATCCTTTCAAATATAACAATAATCATCGATAATAATTTCAAAATCAGATCTCTTACACCTTCACACAAAATATATATCAATCAACTTAAAGCCGTTAGATATCGAATTTAGTTTTGATATGACATAAGCCATTTCGCATGATTGATAAATTAAATGACATGAATTCGCATGTCACCATATATAACTTTTACCACTTTTAATTTTTACCCATAAATGTTGCGAAATGCGATCTCCGCAAATTGCACATCGTAAATTTTATGTGATAATAGTTTTGTTTTATGGCTAATTTTGTGAAATACGAAATTCGCATTCAAAAAACCATTCGGGTGTGCTTAAAGGACTTTAAAGATTTATCTTTGATGCTTTTTTGGCTCGCCGGGTCCGCGCAATCGCACTTATATATAATTACTTTATGAGTTGATCATTAAATAAGGTGTGATGTGATAAAGAGTTTATAATGATAATTGAAGTTATTCAAGATTTTTAAAACATATCTTCGAAAAATGTTAGCTCTTTTCACAGTTCACGTAGCTTAGAGAATTTGTGAGTCGTTTTAAGTTATAATCTATGCGTTTTGTGATGCGCTCAAGAAATAAAGCGGAAAACTTTAAAAGAAAGCTTCTATCTTCCTAGTTTTTTTTTTAAACTAAAAACAAATTTCCTATTTATTTCTAAAGGGTCCCCATTTATTAAAATAAATGGGGGTTGTTGTATAGCACAACAATTGACGATTCACTTGGGAGAACTAGATATCTCAAACTAACTTTCTGAAATTTCTAAAACATTTTGAAAATTAAAATATTTGCAGAATGAATTTCAAACAAATAATATCTTACTAAGTAATGGAAATCCTCTTTTAAAGATATAAGTATGAAAATCTATATCAGTCTTTACTCAGTTTAAAAAGATAAAGCAGGTGGCCCTTACAGATTAGCTTTATAAAAATTTACTCTTTTATCACCGGTAAAGCTTATGTTCCAATTTAAGCTTTTGGCAGGGTTACCTTTTACCCACCAATGATTCATTGTCTCATCCAGTGTTTCTTAAAATTTTCAAAAATACACTCTAATTTTTTAGAACTTTTCTTTTCGTATCATTTTTTATTTACTTAAAAGCCATTGTCTTGGCTTGGTAACCAAATGATGACAATTCCATTCATTAGTTGTAATTAAATTGATCAGGCTAGCTCTTGATGAGACCCCTTTTCCTCTTGATATAATCTCAAGTCATTACCATGTTTTGGTAGGTAGTAATGGTAATGTCAGATCAACTATTTCCTTATGAACATGGTAAACAAGCTCTTGATGAGACTTATTATCTTTTAAGTGTTTCTAATTATAGTATTTTTTTGAATTTATTTCAAAAATTTATAAGTTTTACCAGATGGGGTGAATCATTGGTCTTTTTGAGGATTCTGGATGATAATGTCGAGTTTTAGATTGATTTTTTGTAAAAGAGTCTTTACTATGTTAAAGATTCTTTTCTTGAGTGATAATAGAATAGTCATGCTATATAAGGATGAGAGTTCATCAGAGAATTAATAATTTCAGTGAAATTACATCTTTCAGTAAAAATAAAATCTATTTGTCTTTTGAATATTTCTATTAATTCATTAACACTCTTTATTTCTATAAGCGATAAACCAAAAAGGATCATCTGAGATTTTATTTTGAAAAGCCAAAGATTTATACTAAGCAAATTTTATTTTTTATAAGGAAATGAAAAAGACACTAGTATACAAGGAATAGAAGGGGTTACCTCCTATGAAAAGTATTTTTTCAAAATCTTCCCATTAACAAGCAAAGAATATTTTTTGCCTGATAGATCTTGCAATAAAAATGTTGATGGGCCTATTTCTTCAATTACTTGAAATGGACCTAGCCAAAGTTTTTGAAACTTTGTGTGTTTACCTTTTTCCTCATGCGCTTTGTCCCATTTCAACACCAGATCACCAATTTGAACTTTTTTTGGAGTAACAGAAGTTGAATCAAATGAGGCTTTTACTATCTATTAATGATGAGCATGAATTTTTTTGGCTTTTTCTCTTTCTTCTTCTAACTTAATAATCTGACATTGTCCAAGTTGTAAAGAAGAAGTCGGAGATTCATCAAAAAATTTTACTAAGGAAAGAGAGGGAATAACTACATTGGTGGGAAATACAACTTATTTTCCATAGACAATATTAAATGGAGAAGTTCCAATAGAAGCTTTTTGAGTTATTCGATCTACCCAAAGAGAAAAAATTAATGACTTGTGCCAATTTCTTTGATTTTGATCAATGGTTCTTTGTTATGTAAATTTTATTAATTGTTAGTTAGATATAGTTACATTAGGTTTTATTAAGTGAAAGGGCATGATCAAAGATCATGCCTCTTCACCAAGGGACACCTTGAGGCTATATTTAAAGCCTCAGTGATTCCCCATTGTAATCATCTTTTCATCTTCATCATTAATAATATATAATTATCAAGTTTACCAGAGTTTTTACACTCCATTGGTATCAGAGCCATCGCTCTTCGGGATCTGTGTGATCACCTAGGAATTACATAATTCTAGAATTGCAATTCCAGAATTGCAGATTTTTTTAAAAAACAAGTGCAGAATTACTTTCCGAACTGTTCAGCATCCATTTCAGAAATTTAAATTCTGCAATTGAAGACGCCAGCAGTGACACAAATCTAATTTTAAGTTCTGAGGTTACACTCCAGTAAATAATTTCGAAGGGTTTCTGGCCACACCTTTTGGGATTTCATCTTGCAGGTGGATACTCAAATTTGATGCGAGCCTTATCATTTAGAAGCAGTCAAATGAATAATTGAAATCGAACGAAGAATTGAAAGTGACCCGCAAGAGATTCTGGCCACACCTTTTGGGATTTGAATTTTTAGGTGGATGCTTAAATTTTTTGCGAGAGCCTTATCATTCAGAAGTAGTCGAATGAATAATTGAAATCGAAAGAAGAATTGAAAGGGCCTCACAAGGCTTTCTGGCCTCACAAGGGGTTCGTATCTGTATCGATATCTGCGATAATCTGAATCGGGAACTCGACGAATACTTGCGATATCAACACCATATCAATTGCAAAGCCATTTCTTTCGCCTGCCCTACCCTTCCGCCGTCCCTCACACGTTGTTCGACGTCTGTCTGCACACTCCGCCCAACAAAAACTTACGTTTAAAAAAAAAAATTCGTGAACAGGTGTGTCATTATAACTTTTGAGCATCGTTATAAAAAAAAATCGATTTATTTTAATTATTAAGAAACAGTGTGTCTTTGTAAACGGAACGGGCACATTTATCACGGAACGATTTTTTTTAATTATATAAAATATATAATATATAGTTAAATTGATAATTATATATATATAGATATATTATAATTATATAATTCATTTATATATATAATTCTCATTTAATAATTATATATATAATAATTATATAATTAAATTATATATATTATATAATTTTTAATTAAAAATTATATATATATAATAATTATATAGTTAAAAAAAAAAAATTATTAATTAATTAATTATTAATTAATTAATTAATTTTAAAAAAAAAAGGGAAAAGAGAAACTGGCAGAAAAATATTCCCCACCTCATACGCGTTCGATGTCGTCGTCAATGTCAATGGCTGAATTCCAGAAAAAATTGGTTGATCTCGAGAAACAGATCACTAATAATTCCGAAGAATTCGGAAAAAGATTAGTCGACCTTGACAGTACAGTTGTAGGGCATTCCAACGACATCAAAAGGGTTCATGATACAACAAATCGAATAGAAAGACAAACGTGGCTAAATCATCACGAGGCCACAGAAAAGCAGAACGAACTCTTCAATAAGCTAAATGATAAGCTAGATAAATTAAGTCAGACACAATCCCCAATATCTCCTAACAAGGAACAAAATCAACAAAACAATTCCGCAGATTCAGGGAACTCAGAAGAGCATCAGGAACAAACCGATTCCCCACATCATCAAGAAGATAGTAATGCAGATTTTCAAAATAAGCAGCTCTGGAACGCATTCGCTAATCGATATCCCCTTCTTGTTCCACCATTAGCATATCAGCGCAAAGCCAAGATCGACCTACCCAAATTTGATGGTAATGAAAAAAATAGCGTTGCATGGCTTAATAAAGCAGAAGAATATTTTGAGATTTATGACATTACTAGTGATGATGAAAAAATTAAACATGCTTCCATGAAAATGGAAGGAGAAACATATAATTGGTATATGTGGTGGAAAAAGACAACGCTCGCTATCAGTTGGAGGAAATTTAAAGATGCGTTCTTCAAAAGGTTTCAAGGCATAAAAGAAGAAAAGTTTTTTTCAACCTTTATCAAATTACACCAAAAAGGAGATGTGGATGAGTACACTTAAGAATGGGAGACCTTGGCAACACGAGTACCCGGATTGTCGGAATCTCGTCTAATCCAGTCTTACATCTCAGGACTTAAAATCCACATACAAGAAGAGCTAGAACTACATGAAATTATGTCCATAGAAGTAGCAAGGCAAAAAGCAAAAGCTGCTAAAAAGAAATTTGAAAGATTATCAAAACCAGAAAAAGTATATTCGAGACGACGGTTTCCTCAATCTGAAAATATAGATGACACAAAATATGTCCCTGCCCATCTTCGTGAAGAAGAAAAATCTAGTATGGAAAAACAAAGAATGCGAGAGGGCAAGTGCAAACGCTGCGGTGAAAACTGGGACCCTAAGCACAGATGTGCTAATGGAAAAGTGAAAAATCTATATAGTTGTGAAGCAACTAACGATGCTAACAGTACTGATTCATATATAGAAGGATTAGAAGACAACTTAGAGTTCTCTCCAGAAGTGGATGGCGAAACTATTCCGCAAGTGTCATTATGAGCTATGACAGGCATATCACAACCTAAAACCCTAAGGTTAAGAGGACATATTAAGAAAAATAGTGTAATGGTTCTAATAGACATAGGCAACACGCACAATTTTCTAGATTCAACCGTGGCCAAAAGACTCAACCTCTTTACTTTTCCCATGCCTAATATGAAGGTAATGGTGGCCGATGGTAAGAAGATTGAACAAGTAGGAAAATACCATAAAGTCAAATTGCAGATTAAAGACTTTCATTTAGAATCTCCATTCTACACAGTTCCATTACGAGGAGTAGATGTGGTCTTAGGAATTCAATGGCTACAAACTCTAGGTACTTATTCTGCCAACCATCAGAAGCAGTTTATAAGTTTTAAGTGGAAAGGGCAGAAACACAGGTTGTATGGATTCCAAGCCCCAGAAGATCAAGTCGTATCTTCCTCTCTGATGATGAAGAAGATTCAAATAGGAGCGCCAACATCTACAGTACAATGTCATCAGTTAGAAATGTTATCTTCAAAAGGGAGCCACGAAGAGTCACCAGAAGTCAAGACAGGATTTGACCCTGTCGATATCAGATATTTTCACTATCTAGATCAACAAAAGATTGAACTCGGGAATATGCTCCACGATTTTTTTAAAATGTGGGAAGCAAGAGCCCGCCGCTCAAGAAACCCAGGCGTTCGTCAACATTTTCCATCGTTACATATGCTTTGAGGACAAAGCATCTTTAAGAGAAGGGCAATGTTATGTAAATTTTATTAATTGTTAGTTAGATAAAGTTATATTAGGTTTTATTAAGTGAAAGGGCATGATCAAAGATCATGCCTCTTCACCAAGGGACACCTTGAGGCTATATTTAAAGCCTCGGTGATTCCCCATTGTAATCATCTTTTCATCTTCATCATTAATAATATATAATTATCAAGTTTACCAGAGTTTTTACACTCCATTCTTTTGATTATTCTAATCAAGTTTTTATTTATGGATTCTACCAAACCATTTCCTTGCAGATAATAATTTGCAGAATACTTAAGTTTAAAACCTCTTTTAAATGAAAATTCCATCATAGCAGTTCCTGAGAAGTAAGATGCATTATCAAACATCAAAGCAGTTTGTAAGACAAACCTGGTTATGATATTTTGGTCGATGAAATCAATGATATTATCAAAATTGGCTACTTTTAATGGAATTTCTTCCACCCATTTGCTAAATTAATCTGTAGCTATGAGAATATATCTGTGTTGTTTAGAAGAGTTAGGAACAATCTCACCATTTATTTCTAATTCCCATTGCTCAAATAGTTGTTCGATATTAACTAGTTGTAATGGGAATGTTGGCTTCTTTTGTCTTCCAGATGTACTTTGACACACTTTTCATTTTCTTGCGTATTCATGAGCATCCTTGAAAAGTGTAGGCCAATAGCAACCTGCATACAAGATTTTATGTGATGTCATATTTCCTCCAAAATTTCATCCAGTTGGTCCATCATGGAGTTCCTCCAAGACTTTCTCTACTTCATATTTTTCTAAGCATCTTAAAAGTAGAGAATCAAAATTTTTCCTAAATAACACATCGTTGATTAATTCATATTGTTTAGTGTTTAATCTTAAAGCTTTTTTTGTTTTGTAACTAAGTTGATTTGGAGCATATCCATTCTTCAAATAGAATATAAGACCAGCATATTGTGATTGTGCATCGTTGAGGCTTACCTCTGATATTTGCACGTAATTACCTGAATCTTCTTCTGATGATAGATGGGATGCTCCCGTAAGAATTCGTCAAAAACCTTTATCTCTAACAATTGTAGAGGGTCTAATTTCTACATCATATTCTTGTAAAGTAGTCACCCAGTTAGCTCTCTTCTCTCCTAATTCTCTTTGAATCAAGAGTTGTCTTACTGCAAAGAATGGAACTATGATTTTAGTGTGAGACTTTAGGAGAAAAGGTCTAAAATGCTTTATATCTTTAAAGACAAAAAATTCTTACTTTTCAATAGATGTATAATTTAGTTTTACACCTTGTAAGTTTTAACTGAAAAATGATATCATTGCTTCAATTTGTTGTTCATCCAGCCGTGTTAAAACAACGACATATGATGTATCCAATAAAAAAGTGTATAATGTAAAATGATTAAGAAAATTGGGGGTAGTCAGGAATGGAGCATTGATAATTGATTGTTTAATCAAATCAAATGCTTCTCTTTCATTATGTCCCCATTTAAAGACAAAAATTTTCTTAATCATGTTATGTAAAGGTAAAACAATTTGTGAAAA